>JAOBBB020122654.1:0-12933 GCA_025331005.2 Zoanthus gigantus
TCTATACACATAGTAGGTATTACACTCTATACACATAGTAGGTATTACACTCTATACACATAGTAGGTATTACACTCTATACACATAGTAGGTATTACACTCTATACACATAGTAGGTATTACAGCCCATACACATTTTTATGTTTCTTCTTTTATTATGATGAAGATACTAAAAATTGTTAAAAAGATTATGTAAAGGATATTTACGGGTCTTGGTTAGGATAACATTAAATGTGAATTTTATTCATAACAACCTAGATGTTATACATAATCTCCAAGCGTTGCAGTTTTGGAGTTTTTACACCACCATTAAAAATAATAACTTTTTTTTAACCATGTTTTATTTACAGTACCAACTACTGCACCTCCATTTAAAAAATGTAGTGCAGCTGGAATCTGGAAAGGTAATACCTTAATGACAAGCTATTGCACGGCACAGTGCAAATTTGGGAAGTGTCCGTCGATAGCGTGTACATGCAGTTAATGGATTTACTAAACAACTGTGGTTAAGGCTTCAATTTTTATTGCTGTACGTTTACTTGTCTATGATTGTGCAAGTGTTACGGCAGCAGCTGTTCAGAAGCGTTCTTGATTAATGTAAGAGACTAATAGAAGCAAAATACAAGTTAAGAAAATAAGCATTCAATGATTGCAAGTGAGTTTTGCTGTTACAATTAAGAATATAACTGTAAAGCTGATTGTTTTCAGATGCAAGCAACTAAATAAATAACCACAGATAACAGGGAAGTGCCTCACAAATTTTGCTCTAACTTAAATATCAGGGTTTGGTTGTTCAAAGCTGGGTTAAATTTAACCCTGGATGAAGCAAAAGCTACAGCGGCAACTGCTTTTCTCAGGAAAAGATTACAGTTCTTAATAAACTATTGCTCACATTTTCCTAGGACAAAATCTATGAATCCCAAATTTACAGGTCAATTCCTACTCTGAAAGGTTGCAATTGGGGACATAACCATGGGCTAAAAATTTATCCCTGGATTAGCGTAAGTCGGCTTTTGAAGAACTGGGACCAGGGGCGAAGGAAATATGGATAAAAATTAAAACTTTTTAATGTTACTGAAAATAATTTTCATTCATTGTATGCCTGTATAGTACATAGATGCCAACTCTCCCCTTTTTGGCGGGAGACTTACGCTTTTTTGCCTTGTCTCCCGCTCTCTTCTCGCTTTTTACGTCAACTAATATTGAAGACTTATATCTAATACTTGAGGACTTAAAACACTATCGAAAGTCATAATATTAGAAATCAAGGTTAATACGTCACCCTCACAAAACAAAGATCAAACATCGAACAGACTGAAAATGTTTGAATGTTTGAACGGGCATACAGTTTAATTACAAAAACGGGACATACGAGAAGAATTATCATAGTTATTAACAAATAAAATAAAGCACCAGCTCTCCTGCTGGTAGCTAGTTTGCGATGAATTAGTATCCTGTCCTGTGGAGTTATCCAGTCTTTACACTACAGAAACTGATGATAAGTGCTGGTCCCATGGGCAACTAAGCTTTTACAACTATTAAACTTAGCTGGCTATATCGTGCTATAACAGTTAACTACGGCCATACCACAGGGAAAGCACCGGTTCTCGTCGTATCACCGAAGTGAAACCCTGTCGGGACACTAATCTCATGCATGGGACTGATTGGTTAATATTGTCATTTTACAAGCGTGCATTAACTAGGTTTAATTTTTTTCAAAAACAAAAATTTTTGTTCTGTTTGTTGAACATAAAATGATAAATCTTCAATAAATTTATACTTAGAGGTTAAGAATTTTTATGAATAGTTAATGAACGCGCTTGCACATCATATGAATCAACGTTCACTAAGAGAGCGTTGATATACTTCTCATTTTCCATAAAATGTTTTTAAATATGCTGAGTATGTTTCTAAGATGTTCCTCAGCAAACATCGCCAATACCCGTGCATGGCAAATAATATGTAAACTTTATGATAAGAAAAAGATAAAATATAGTTACAAGTATATAGCACGTATGTCAAACGCAAAGGCAATCCTTTTGTATCTACACAAACAGTGTACTTACTCTAACAGTACCTAACTTTTCTGTTTCAATGAGTAATATTAATGTTGCGATTTATAAAAATTTACTTGCTGAATTAACAAAATTATATTCAATAAAATTTTACTTAAAAACAATCTAGGCCGAAACCATCAATCAATATATCTTCTAAAGGCCATTCAGACTCGCCAAAAACTCTCCACTGTCATTGAGAAAACATTTGTTACATAATCTTCACTCTAGTTCGATGACGATGACGTATTTCATGACGCTTAGTTTTCGGATCTATGCGAGAGAGCAGTCGATAGGAATAGTGTAGCAGCGAAAAATTCTGGATCAGTCTCTATCAATCGACAAGCAAAGCTCAATTTAAATATTTAAAAGTCAAAATTTCTCAATTTTTGTCCAAAATAAACAAGGAAACAGAAAATAATTGGTAAAAATTTAGAATTTGTTCAACAACAGAATGTAATTTTGTGTTTAGAAATTCAATCTTTTATCGAACAATTGACCTACGCAGTTATCTAGTCTAATGAGAGGCACTTTTCATAAAACAAGACATTTTTCATTGTCAGATTTTACGACCAATTAACTTGGATAGCAAATAAAGGTATAAAACACATCAGCTTAAAAATGTTATTTCAAATGTTTCCGACTTTTCGAGAATTTTCCACATACAATACGCAGGTGACACGTCTATTAGGTTTGCTTTTTCGGTCTATTCTGTTCCCCATTATATTGAAACAAACTGAACATTTTACCGAACTTCACTCAACATTTTTACAGTTCTTAAAGTCGAAAACGTTACCCTGATCATATTCTACCACTTTAGTAATAATCAGACATGTTCAATCTTGTTTAGTGAGGATTCATCGGGATCAAACTTCTTACTATACAAATATTAAACGACTAAACCTTTATTCGGCAATGCCCAGTCTTGTTTAGATTAAACTTCTTGCTGTAGGTGAATCTTTGCTGACGTCATTGTTTACAATCTGCTTCATTAGCAAACAACTTTAGGTAGCGAACGAACAAAGATAGATACGATTTGAGTTTAAAACTTCAAAAAAAACTTGTCGAGCCTTTAAAGAGATGAACTGAATGTTTTACTCTATGCAAGGCTTCTAAAAAGTACTGCGATTCCAGGCTCAAAACAGCTCGGGGCAAAACCGTTAATAAGCTATATATTCTCCGTAAAATTTCCATTAGATCACTAGAACAGTGTTTAGCTTACCGCTCTCATATTTTCAAGAGGTTTATTTTACAAAAAATTCTCAAAATAGGGAGCTTCAGTTTTTGTAACCTTATTAGAAAGTAGCGCACATATGCTACTGAAAGGGAAAATGTAAACAATTATCCGCCTGTACAAATGTTTAGCAGCTCAACATTTCTTTTGTTTTGGCAATGTTCAGTCTTGTTTAGTGCTTTTGACCACTCACATTCTTGTCCCCAGAGCCCACGATTCACTTGGTCAGCACCCTCGATCTTGGTGTTGACCAAGTGAGTCATGGGCTCTCTGGACGAGAATGGACCATTCACTGAACATGTTTTCAGTTCGCCTGTGCGCAGTGACTGAATGTGATGTTTGGCAATGTTCGGTGTAATGTCCAGTGAGTTTGACCATCTCACCACCGAACTGAACATGACCAAACAACTCCCAACATCGCTCATGAGAAGTGTGGAGTAATGTTCAGTCAGATGTTAAGTGCGTTTATCCGGGCTTTGACTTAAGACGCAGTTTTGGATTACTAACCTACAAAAATTGTTATCCCCGACAAGTGGGAAGCTGTATATAGAGCTAAGTTTCCTAAAAATACATAAATGTCGCATGGTTCAGTACTGTTTTCCCCCTATGAGAAGTAGTGCTCGGTTGCTTTTCAACATGCAGAAAATCTAGCTTTTGGGCCAGTTATAAATTTGATGCTCAGAATTTTAGAAAGACGTATACAAGTTCAGGGAAAATATACTAAAAGATCATAGGAAAAATATATTTATCTAAAAAAAGACTAAAATTACATTCACACAATTCCGCTGACGCAATGGGTAAAATTTTTAATAACTCAGCTTTCCTTTTCTGGTTAGATATGCATAGCTAACGAAACTACAAAAGCTGCTCTCATTTCTTTAACAATGATACAGATCTCCCTTTCGCTAAATGCCGATAACCATTCCACGGGTAACTCTATTCCACGGGTAACTATTTTACAGGTAACTATTCAACGGGTAACTATTCAACGGGTAACTATTCCACGGGTAACTATTCAACAGGTAACTATTCCACGGGTAACTATTTCACAGGTAACTATTTCACAGGTAACTATTCAACAGGTAACTATTCCACAGGTAACTATTCCACGGGTAATTATTCCACAGGTAACTATTCCACAGGTAACTATTCAACGGGTAACTATTCAACGGGTAATTATTCCACGGGCAACTATTTCACAGGCAACTATTCCACAGGTAACTATTCCACGGTTAATTATTCCACAGGTAACTATTCCACAGGTAACTATTCAAAGGGTAACTATTCAACGGGTAACTATTCAACAGGTAACTATTCAACGGGTAACTATTTCACAGGTAACTATTCAAAGGGTAACTATTCAACGGGTAACTATTCTACAGGTATTTATTCAAAGGGTAACTATTCAACGGGTAATTATTCCACGGGCAACTATTTCACAGGTAACTATTCAACGGATAACTATTCCACAGGTAACTATTCCACGGGCAACTATTTCACAGGTAACTATTTCACAGGTAACTATTCCACGGGTAACTATTCCACAGGTAACTATTCCACAGGTAACTATTCCACAGATAACAATTCCATGGGCAACTATTCCACAGGTAACTATTCCACGGGTAACTATTCAATGGGTAATTATTCCACGGGCAACTATTCCACAGGTAACTATTTCACGGATAATTATTCCACAGGTAACTATTCCACGGGTAACTATTCAATGGGTAATTATTTCACGAGGAACTATTCAACGGATAACTTTTTAACGGGTAACTATTCCACAGGTAACTATTCTACAGGTAGTTATTCCATGGGCAACTATTCCACAGGTAACTATTCCACGGGTAACTATTCCACGGGCAACTATTCCACGGGTAACTATTCCACAGGTAACAATTCCACGAGTAACTATTAAACGGGTAATTATTCCACGGGCAACTATTCTACAGGTAACTATTCCACAGATAACACTTCAACGTGTAACTATTTCACGGGTAATTATACCGCGGGTAACTATTTCACCAGTAGCTTTTCCACAGGTAACTATTCCACGGGTAGCTATTCCATGAGTAACTATTCAACGGGTAACTATTCAAATGGGTAACTTCACAACTTTAGATCTGAGAAGTTCGGATAGATATCAAGACACAAACAGCATATGAACAGGCACGAGACAACATTTTGCAGATACATTTAATAATTGTTCTGCTGAGCCAACAAATAGTATATACACACAATCCTCAAATTATATCTAATACTTCAAACAAGTCCCTATCTTAAGTTATCAAAAGGCATACTTTTGAACTCATAAACTAGCAAAATTATTTAAAGGTCAGGAATTACCGTTCAATGTTTGAATACAGTAACTTTTTAAGTTCTCGCACGATCCTTGTTTTATATCGGTCGGAAGTTTCTAATAAGACTTAAGTTTTAGTATATTGGTGCCGTGACCTTAAATTGTGTTGTTTTCTTCAAACATAATTTATTTCAAGCTGCTACGATCGTTTGGGAACCAAGATCTTCCAACCCGGCGTTTGCAATCCCAATTAAAAGCTTCGGCAGACGGATATTCATACCGCTTTTGTTAACCCTTATTAAAAAACACTTCAGAAAGCTTATGCGAGGGGTAACCAAAAAGAGTTAACCATGAAGGTTATGAAAGCATGCTTGCAAACTTGCGTTGCCTAAATCAATTTTTTTAAAACCTCCGCCTGCTTAGCCAAGGTACCAGTCTATCGAGTGGGAGGCTCGGGTTCGATTCCCGGCTGGACCAACACTCAGGTTCTTAAAAATAATTGAGGAGAAAGTGCACCTTTGCTGTAACATCGGCAAAAGGTTAAACCTTCGTGTCTTCTCAGGTAAGGACGTCAAACCGTAAGTCCAGTCTCTCCATCTTCTATCGGGGGACTTAAAAGGACCCACACACTTCTCGAAAAGAAAAGGGTTGTAATCTCGGTGTTGTGGTCTGTCTGTTACATCGGGGGCATTTCGTAAAGTTTCAAAGAGTGAGCCACTGTTGCGGATTATCAAAGACCCTCAGCTGTTAAAACTTGTAATCACTTGTAAACCGCTTAAAGCTTTGGATAAGTACTATATAAATTATACATTATTTATTACAAATGGCTTTTTCGCGCTTGTCAACATTTCCACAGACAAAGAAACCGTAAAACGAATATATAAACGATGATCTAATACTGGCTGCAAAACTGAGTTACCAGGTTGCTATATTTATAAGCCGATTGTTGCATTTGGACGTTTTTGAGACGTCGAGGAAACTATTTTATTGATAGCAGTTTAAAGCAACATCTGGAAAATTAAAGTTAATGAGGTTCTAATATCAACGATTATTTTGAAAAATAAGTTAAATATTAGGTTTGTTTGGTTTTGGCGTTTGTCGTATTCCATTTTTAGAATACTGAAAAACAGTTAAGTCAAGACTCTCCTCAGCTATCAAAAATCTGGGTACATCTGTTAATAAAACTGACTCAAATAAACGTTCACGCGGCTATATAACAATTCAGATTACGAGTTAAAATTTTTGACTACATGATCATTGGGAGCTCTACAGAAGGGACAAGAGTCCTCCCATCTAACACATTAGAGGATAACCCCAAAAGTCGGAACTTCACCTTCAAAAATTCTACTTAAGATTAAGAATTAAACTGCTTGATGACGTGGTCAATGGGAGCCCTACAGATGGGGCATGGATCTCCACGCTTCTTCAAAATTTGTGCACAAGTCCAGCAGCAGCAGCAGTGACCAGTGTCGCCATGTATTAGAGTGGCATTCCTTGGCTTCATCAGGCAAATGATACACTCGTTTTCTTCACTAAAGTCTGTTGTGTGTTCTGTCTCTGGGTTGGTCACTGCCTTACCACGCACTGATGTGGTACTGTCCATTGGTTCAGGAGGCACACACTCCCTTTGAGCCCATGCGTTGTATGCTAAGATAAACAACAGAAAGACCATTAAAACGGAACGATGGGCTATGTCACGCTATTTTAGCAGTTTTTATAAATACCAAATGTCTTGCCCTCAACTGAATCCAAAAATAATGGTCCAGGTTTGTTATCTAAGACTATATTATGCCATTTATTTCATTTTCTGTCATCTGTTGCTACGGATGGCAAGGATGGAAACAGATTGAAACTTGAAAAATTTAGGCTAAACTATTCAAGTTTGGATGCTATCTCAACGAAAAATACCAAAAAACTTATTATTACTAACTTTTTAAAGCGATCAATTTTTTGTATTTTTAAACGATGGTATAATATTAGAAACAGCAAATACAGGTACAAATAATTGTCATATTCCAACTGGTTAAAAGGGTTTAAAATAGGATAAAAGTCTTTGTGATATATAAAAACTAAGATTTCTCAAACCAATGCTAAGGATGAAGTAGATCGTTCTAAATAGTTCTAATGATTACCTGTTTTAAGCACTAGACTCTCAATTATATGTTTCTTGGTTCATTCAACTTTATCACACGCTTGTTCAACCTTTTTTAACTTACGGAATCTTAGCATGGGGAAATATATGTCAAACAACTCTTCAGCCATTGTTTGTCCTTCAAAAAAAAGCCATGCGCTTGATAACCTTCTCAAAATTTGATGAGCATTCAAGTCCCTTGTTTAAATGTCTCATTATCCTTAAATTAAAAGATCTTGTGACACTCTGTTGCAACCTTTATGTTTAAGTTTCATAATCAGCTACTACCTCAAGTATACAGTTCAATTTTTTATTTATCCCAACTAGAAAGATACATAATCATAACACAAGATCTCAAGTTAACCGATATTAACTAATAGTGTGCGTAGTCCTTCGTCGAACGCAAATACTATGAACGTTATAATGCAATGCGGTGTTTTAATTAAAAATCTTGAAAGAAAAATCAGTTACTATCTTTAGAATATCTGAAGCCAGGTCAAGTTCATCCAACTTGGCAGCTGAGCTTTCCAGTAAGTATTATTGTCACTGGATTTGGAAAAAAAAACATTACTTCAGTGGCATGGCATGCTGCCAAACGATGTCTTCCACATTCAAGTGCACAAAGTAATAAATCATCCGTAGTTTCTTTCTTTTTGATATTGAACAAAAAAACCTTGAAATTACCAGGGTGGGACAGATATAACATTGCCAAAGTAGCGATTCAGTTCCGTTTCACTCGTTGCAGATATGCACTAAGTATCGCGCAGACATTAAGTATATCTTAATCTCTTAGTCTTGCATTTGTTTGATAGACATGATGTTAGCTTAAATGATTACTTTTATTAAGTAGAAAGCTTTTGGTTTTTTAAGATGAAAACTTTTCCATTTAACTTATAATCTTACCTTTGTACAAAGAATTTTCTCAAGAATGTAAATTATGCATTTTTAAGATATTCTAGTTTCTGGTACTTTTTGGGATCCATCAGATTTAACTCGTGTTTAAGCACCTTTAATTCATTCATTGGTTTACCAAAAGATTGGGCAATTCAAAATTTTCCAAATAAAGATTAAAATTTAATGTCACAAGTGACAATTTAGATAAGGGAGGGCAGACGCCACTTGCCATAATACTGTGCCCTCTCTCTATATATGTCTGGTTTTCTTTTACAGAACAAAATTTGAACCTATCAGCAGGATTGGGTGAAGTTTTATTACTTGTGCCAGCAGCGAAGCGCGGCACAAGTTTAGGTTTGCCCCGTGTTTTTTTTTTAATTTTTAATTTGTGTCGAGATCTTCAACCACTTGATGTAATACTTGATATACTGGACAGCGTCTGTATTCGGCTCTTTGATATAATACTTGATATACTGAACAGCGGCTGCTAGACAAAAGCTTTCACATTTTATCCACGAGCTGGCACAAGTATAAGCTCCTAGAGTGTCTTGTTTTATTTTTGATCTCGATCAGTTCAAGGGTGGTTAGCAAAAAAATCTAGCATCTCTTCTATTTCTCTTCGATGCCAACCAGAGGCATAAATACTGAACGGTATTTTTATATTGACCTTATAAATTAGGTCTATCCCTTAGCAGCAAGCCCTGTGCATGGGAGAAGATAAGAGTTATTGCTTTCAAAAGGTGCACAAACTTGACCTTTCAAGATTTTAAGCATTTCTGCGCCAGTCATTTAATTTGATACCCCCTTCCCCCCGTCCTCTCTCCGTTTTCCGCAAGTCGATGCCGGGGAATTAACGCAGTCATGTCGGGGAATTACCAAGCGTTGCTCAACAGCGTGTATAGGCTCGGGGGAGGCAAGGAGTTTTTGAAATAGCAGTGTGCACACCTAATTTGAAGATTAACAGTAAGTCAGTATACAACAGGAACTGAAGTAATTTTTCTTAAGAAAAAAAAATATTGTCACCTTGCATTCATTTGGCAAGAAATTTTAACGAAAAGGATTTTTTTTGCTTAATGGTGAACAAGTCCTGGGGAAAAAGTAGTTTCTTTGGTCAATCTGCGCTGATTTAATTATGCTCTCTTCTTCCAAAAGCCGCAGTAAATTAAGCCAGAGAAGTTCAGTGGAGCTCTGACAACCGAGAATGTATCAGCTCATTCACGTTAGTATTTTGCCACCAGCTGCTTTGAGTCGCTAGCAACTAGCTAGAGATAGTAAAATATCCGGCTTCTTGGAAACTGCAGTTGTAAACTTCAAAGCTTTTGAGTTTATTAAAATAGCATTGTTTTCTTATCCAGTTTTCTCAAATTCGAAACTCAAATCCAAAGTTCAAGAAAAATGAATTCGAAGACCTTGCCAAAGATAACGTCAGCGATAATGTTCCTATATGTAATGTATTTCAAACGTGGATCTATTAAAATCTAATTGTTGATTGTTAAAAAAATTCTCAAATGGTCTAGCTAGCCGATTGTCAGTTATAACATTGATAATAATCAGGGCACTAGTCTTCATAGTAAACATGTTTCTGTATATATAGTGTTCACTGTCATCGTAGGCGCAACTATTTACAGTTCGTGGGTGAGCGAATGTTTACGGTTCAATAAATTAGCAAGGAAATCAAAAGCAATTAACAATTATGTTATAAGAAAAATTTAAGATTAATCTGCTTAACCTAGCTATTTAAATGGGACTTTTCACGCTTCATATGAACAACATCTTGTTTTAAAGCGCAATTGCAAAGTTTTTCTCGCTGAAATCCAAAACTAGGTTGAGAGCATGCTTCGTTGCATTCAACTGTTTGTGAATATATAAGGTCCGTGTTCATTCAGTGAACGCATAGCCAGGCGAGACACATGCAAGAGAATTTATAAATGACGTGCGCTCAGATCATTGGGGAAAGAGACTTGCTTTAAACGGAATACACTGCCCATTTTAAATGCTTTACAAACTAGTTTGATGATTATTGCCTATATTAATGTAGTTTTATACAAATATCTATACAAAATGTGTTTAATTTTTGGAAAATTCTCAAATGGTCTAGCTAGCCGGTCGTCAGTTACAACAAGAATGAAACTCAAGACACATTTTATAGTAGACATGTTCCCGATTACCTATATTTGAACAACTTGCTTTTTCCAACAACTAAATTGCTTCGGCTGTGCAAATGTTCTTAAATCAATATATGCTAAGCGGAAGTAAATTGCACGATGAGACAACGTACGGGTCCGGATCATTCTGTTAAAATTTGATTACGTTACATAAAACTATTATTTATCAAAACAAAGCGACAAAACAGATCTAATTTTCTGCATCTTTCTGCATTGCAAGCTAAATTGATTTGAAGTGGCTCCTAGGGCAGAATTACGAAGTTAAAGTCAGCTACGAACAGTTACTAAACTTGAATTAGAAAGAGTCATAAAGATCGAGCAACAGAATGAAAACATGCATAGTCAGTTTGTAATAGCTTGATTTACCTTTTTCGAATGCCTTATTGTACTTTTACCACGATTGCGCAAGCATGCAAGAGGTGGGATGGTTTACTTTCTTCTCCTTTTTCTTCTTCTTCTTCTTCCTCTTCTTGTTCTTGTTCTTCTTCTTGTTCTTCTTCTTCTAGGAGCATGTTCATTGCTGTTATATACCACCTTGCACCGGTCTTCCCCGTTTTGTAAACAATGACGTAATGACTGTTCACATTGATTTTAGCTTCCTGGTGTAGATCTGAGTTTTCTAGTTAATTAAACTTCTATGTGTGCAACTAATAACTGTAATGAGATGAAAAAACACAAACTGAAAAGGGCTGCAGCTTGTGCGAACCCCCTATCGATGGTGAGTGTGCAAAACCTGTCCACATGCTTCAAATTTCGACAGCAAAAGGTTTCAGAATAGCCTGCATGCATACGGTTCTCGTTTCTATGCTAATTTAGACCGTCTGCGAATCAGTGCAGGATTTTGTATTCTGCATCATGCTCAATTTTGATTGTCGAGGCGCGATACAGAGACAGATAGTCTCCAAAATACTCAATAAATACTGAATGAAATAAATGCATTTTGCTTAACTTGTGAAAATTGTGTTATTTCTTTCCATTTCGATTGGTTTGGGAAGTTTTCTGTTGTGCATATATTAATTCAATTGTTTTTATTGTGTATTTTGGAGACTATCAACACGAAATCCTGCACTGATTCGCAGAGTGCGGCGCAGGCTATTTCAAAATAGCTATCAAATATTAATGAAGATACCGCATTAATGAAGATTGACATGTTTTCTCAGCATTACGAAATAAATATTGCACAACTGTAATTTTAGAATTTATTAGAATAAATTTAAGATTGTGAAAGTGGTTTCCCAGTTCCGCAATCTTAAATTTATTCTAATATATTCTAATGTTCTTAACACACTTCTCCACTTATATGCTTGTGCAATACTTGATTTCGTTATTCTGAGGAAATCATGAGACATGCCCAAACATGTCAATCTCCATTAAACAATATGGATAATTATTACTGAATCTTCACTATAACTTGCTACTTCTTCGTCCATTCAACGGAAGTTAACAACGGAAGTTTTGTTGATGCAACAACACTGTTAGCAGTTTGCTTATCGATCTATTATTTGTAAGGAAATAGCGATAATCCACAGAGGCCAGAATTCTAAGTCTCTAAATTGTTTTTATTACCTAGCAAGGCGAAAACCGAGCTGTTAATGTGAAAGTGAAGCCTGGTAAAGAGTTAAACGGTAAGAGTAAGATAGATTGCACGGCATCCGTTCTGGGGCCTTCAATTTCGCCTTACTGAAAATTGCAGGTTTTTGGTGAGAAATTTATTTGAACATCTGCTGTTTTCTCAACCAAAGTCCGTAAATCTTTAATTTGAAGCTCAGCTAACATGTGGATTATTCTCTAACATTTTACAAAGATATGAGCGGCTCCTAAGCAACAAAACAGCTTCTTTTTTGTTGCGTTCGACGAAGGAGAACGCATACTAATGTTGCTGTTGCTCGCGGGCTCAATCCTGATGCCATCTTCCGTTGAGCGATTTTCGTCTGGCTGGAGCATAAACCTCGACTCCGTGTTATTGTGACCGTCGTGGCATGCAGACCATGTGCTTCGTTCGTCCATTTTCCAACTCCCTTTATCCAGCTGGTTGTTGTACGTGTCATTTTTAATGTGCTTCGGATATTTACCAGGTTGTTGTCGCTGTATAATTGAAAGTAAATGGGAGTTTGTTGAGTTGTGAACCCTAGAAGGCATGAGTGGGGGTTCATTAT
>JAOBBB020122740.1:0-12933 GCA_025331005.2 Zoanthus gigantus
ATAATCACCATCATCATAATCACCATCATCATTATCACCATCATCATTATCACCATCATCATTATCACCATCATCATCATAGCATTGTAACCTTTATACCTGTTTTACGCTCTTTCGAAGTTCATCAACAGCTCGATCTTTCTGACTAATTTCTTCTCGAAGAGCCGTTACAGTGTCCTGTATAAGAGAATAACCACTTATTGAGGAGGTTTCATTGAGGCAGTTTATGAGTTAAGCTAAATTTTTTTGTTTAAAAAGGGATTTTTTCATTTCTGTTATTTTAGAAACAAAGACAATTTTATGAACAATCAAGACTTTTTAATATTTTCAGTAAATTTAGATAGTCTGGTTGAAAATTACCTATTCACTAAGATTGCTTAAGAAAGATCTTTTCAATATTCGAAAATAAATCACTGGATGTTACAGGGGTGGTGGGAGATACAAATTTTATCTTCGAGTGTTGAAAATCTCTCATTTGTTCATTAAGCAACTTTGTTAATAAGCCTTACATAGAGGATATTACACGGACGGGTGGAGATAAGAATTTTATCATCCACTGTTGAAAATCTCTTACTCGTTCACTAAGCAGCTTTGTTAATAAACCTTACATTGAAGATATTGCATGTAGCGTTGGAGAGGCGAATTTAATTGAGGCCTAACACTATTGTCTGCAATTAAAAATCGTTTCATATTATTTTACCTTATCCAAACATGCTACTAAAGGACAACCTCCGTAGACAATGGAAATACCATGGAGTTTGACAGCAAAATATAAGGGTATGAATCATGTGCATAGTTTGTGTTCACTTTTTGCCTTGTTTTTAACTCGTAAAACAATAAATGCTAGGTTCTGATAGAAAACCAAAGAAACTCACAAGATGAAAGGAGCTAACATGCACTCAGTTAGAATTTACTTTTCTGAAACACAAACGCAGTATCGATTCTAGAGGAATTAGCTAACGATCAATAACCGTTTGTCATGAGGTAAAGTTTGTCCCGTAACAACTATAAAATCTGTTTATACAACTATAAAATATTTTTACAACGAATGCTTTCTAAAAGTATTTGCAGCAAGAGAGTTAGTAGCTACTCCCTGCGTGCAAGTAATAACTTGATCGAACCTAGATTCAAAAAAAAAAATTCATGAAGAACTCACTGGAATATCGAGGATCGGTATTGTGGAATTTAGTTAATGATAACGAAGACTGTGGTCATCTAAGCCTTAGGAGTTTATCAAAATGTGTATACAAAAAAGATTACTTTAAAGACTATAACTTTAAAGCAGTATTGACTAGATTTAGGTAGGATGATTTGTATAATACTAATAATTTACACACAATTGAAACTGAATTATAAAAATTTTTAAATTTATCTTAAAGTAACTTTAACAAATATTTTAATTAAACATATACTTTATGTTTTGTAATATAATTAAAAGTTTTACTATTGAGCTTTGTAGTTATTTTATGCACGACCTCACAAGCTACTAGCTTTAACTACTATTGTGTTGAAATAAAGGTTTATCATATCATATCATATCACATCGTATCGTATCTTTAGGATAACATACCTCTTCCTGTGTGAGTCTCTGCTGTAAACTCTTCTGAGTTAACTGAGATTGTTGGTGGAACGCCTTCATCTTCTTGTGTTTGTTCTCTAAAATCTATAACAGGAAAGCAACAAGAAAGAATTTTAATATCTCCTTTTTGAGTAAGTTCAACTTTGAATTAAAACAAAAAGAAAAACTAAAGAAAGATGTAAACAAACAAACTGTTACTGTCATCATTGTCACTGTCGTTTTTACCGTCAGTTTTGCTATTAATGTAAGCGTCGTTGTCACCATGGATATTGTTGTCACTGTCATTTTTGTTGTCGTTTAATTGTCTATGCTATCATGGATGTTGTTGTTGCTTTAAATTTTGTTGTCAATGTTACTGTCTATGTCATCATGGATGTTATTGCCACTGTCATTCTCGTTGTCAATGTTATTATCTATGACATTATGAATGTTTGATATTTAAGACAAGGAGAAACTCACTTGAGAGGTTGGTTGGCCGCATCGAAGATATGCATTAATAAGACAGCATGATGTTGCTAGTTGTTATTACATTGTCATTTTATCGACATAGTTATTACTGTCATTTTTGTTGTCATTGTCACTGTCTATGTAAACATGGATGTTGTTGCAGTTACTGTCACTCTTGCTGCCAGTGTCAGTCTATGTCACACTGAGTTTTATTGTCATTGTCTACTGTATGTCGTGGATGTTGTTGTTACTGTCATTCTTTTTGTCTCTGTCACTGTTGTTATCCCCATAGATGTTGCTACTGTCATTCTTTTTGTCAGTCTCAGTGGCAATTGAGGGATCCAATAAAGAGTGACCGGCTCTTCCAGTTGTGGTTCATAACTCAAATCAGTTTTTAAATTTAGCTACTCATGCTTAAAAAAAAGTTGAATATGAAAACAGAAATTCAAAAAGTAGAAGTTTTCGGAGTTCATGGTTTACCTTTTTAGTTCTTTCAAGCTCCTGTTGAATTCGTTCGTGTTCCATCTTTAGATCGTCAAACTCGATTTCAGAAACTGGTCCTTCACTTCTGTACTTGTGAACTGACTTCTCGAGACTAAAAAACAAGACAGTAGTCAATACTCAAGTCGAAAGAATAACAAAATAATGACGGTGTATTATAATTTAAGAGAGTGATATCAATGATAATTACGTTGATGATGATGGTGATGATGACAATGACTGGTGCTGGTACTGTTGATGATGACCAATTATGGAAGAAGGGTTAACTGTCATTTTCAAACAATTAACACTAGACTTAAATTGCATATATGAAGTAAAAAGATTTTTTGCAGAAAATGAAAGGTTACAACATCTTTATTACAAAATAAAATATCTGAGTTGGTAAAAATGTTTAAAAAATTGTTTTACGCTGCTAAAGTAGCTAAAAAAGGCCAAACAGGTGACGAATTTGGCTCTGATGATGTAGCCAGTGGTTCCGAATAGACGGGACGGGGCTTGTTTCTTCTTGCATGCTTTGTTGAAAAGTGAGAAATGCCTATCATTCTATCCTTTACAGAGTCCGTTTCGCTTTCAAGCTCTCTTTGCTTTCTTCTCTCCCATAACATTTGAAACCTCAACTACATCACATCCGATAAAATCTGACCATTGGCCGAGAACAAAATGGAGACACCCCCCTTGAAGGGCTATTTTCGAAATTTTAAACCGGCATAATGATACATTAAAGTGCTTTTCTCGTTTAAAACTGGATACTTTGGATATTAAGAACTTAAACTTACATTTGAGCCAAACTTGTTTTTTTAATTCATATGCACATTATGCATACCAAAAAACTAAGCCTCCACAAAAGTTCATTATTTCATTCTTCAATCAGTAACATTAGATAAGGAAGATAAGAACAGCAGAACGTTGTCTAGATTCATATCGTCTAAAGCTGTATATCAGGAAAGTTATTCGTGCAGGGAAGGTTTCAAAAGTTATGTACTGACCTTTCCACCTTTTCTTTCATTGCAGAGTTTGTTTGGTTTAGTTTTTCTGCTTCCTTCACCTATAACGGCAAAAAATATGATACGATGCAGACAAACCTCGAAATATTTAATAATAATAGAATTTTTGAAGGCTATTTTGAAATTCTACTTAGCAACTGCTATTTAACATATATCTTTAATTTTTAAAACGCATATGATGTTCTGTGCTTGCAACTGTACTTTTATTATTCTTAAATTGTAACACGTGTATGTTTTATCACAGTGCTTGTTCATTATATTCGTGATCATCACCAAAGTATATATACTATATGTCAAAATTGAAAATTATAATCCGTATTAGTAGAAATCTACTCATTTATCGCAAATACTGCAATCTGATTGGTTGCTGTACTCGCTATCTATCAGGTGATAGATAGCGTCTGCGGGATGAAAACAGGTAACTCAACATGGGGGCCCTTTCCGCCTTTCAGAAGACTTTTCAGAACAGGAAAAATTTTTAACGCTCTTACTCAAAAAGCAATTCCAGAGTAAACTAAATAGCAAGAAAATATGATCTAAAAAATCTCAAAGGTGAGAAAAAAAAAGAATTTAATATATCAATTTGACAGTTTCACTTGACGAATAATCGCTGGTGTATCATCAGCATTGGTTGTTTGAACAAACTCAATAATTGTTTATCAAAAAAAAATTGATTGTTATTCTTTTGTTTCTTCTTCAGAAATTTCTACTAAATCAATTAGAATACTCGCTCTCAATATCTATTGCCAATAGACAGAAATTTTGAGCTCGTATTCTACTTGTTAATTAGAATACCTTTGATCAAGCTGAAATTCCTTCAGTGTTTTTTTTCCTTATCAACTGTTCTATGAATGAAAAGGAGGTACAAAAATGATCGACAAAGTACCTTATGTGCAAGCGCTTTATTCATGTGAACCAGCTTCTTGTCCTTCTGTGCGATAGTATCCTTAAGCTTGCTGCTTTCCTCCCGAGCTTCTTTCAAGTGATATAAATCAAGGAAAGTTCGCTTGACGATGAAGAAACCTTAACACGGTGACTGCAATTGTAATTTAGATAACTCAAGGTTCAAATGTTTATGATTATCACCGTAAGTAGTGTAAGAAACTGACGTTTCTAGGGTTAGTCCTTTGTCAGAGCAACTGTAATTTAGACAACTCAAGGTTGAAATGTTTATGATCATCACCATAAGTAGTGTAAGAAACTGACGTTCAGAGTGTTAGTTCTTCATCAGAGCAACTGTAATTTAGACAACTCAAGGTTGATATGTTTATGATCATCACCGTAAGCAGTGTAAGAAACTGACGTTTCGCGAGTTATTCCTTTGTCAGAGCAACTGTAATGTAGAGAACTCAAGGCTGAATGTTTATGATTGTCCGTCGTAAGTAGTGTAAGAAGATGACGTTTAGTTTGAATTAAAATCTTTGTGATTATCACGGAAAGTATGCTAAGAGAGAGTTTTAGATGCATAGGAATATATTGCATATTGGCAAGAGTGTAAATGACAGTGGCAATTACACTAGTTTCTTATATTCAATATTTACCAGAATCATTGTATATTTATGGATGGAAGTACCTGAGTCTGCATTCACGTTAGCAATTTCCAGAGAGGATTTTCCAAGGAAAAAAGAAGATTTGGTGGGCAGCTGAATTTGAGGGATAAAGCATATATCATTTATAGTCATCGTCAGTTCTAGTTCTTGACTAAGAAGCCTTGAATGAGTCCAGATAATGGAGAAAGACTTAATAGTGTTTGGGAATGAGTTTGACTAGTGAGAATCAAGAGTGGGGATGAAGTATTAAGAGAATTATTTTAAATATTTACATTGATGAATAACAGCTTCTAATTCAAGCGACATGTACCCGCATTAAAAATGCATAAATTTCTGCCTCACATAATTTTGTAAAAGATATGTTCTTGACGGTGTTTTGGTGTTCTTCCTCAGTGGGTGTGTCAGACAGGTATCGCTCCAAACTCTCGATACGCTTCCTGTTATAAAGAGATATTATATCATATCATCAACTTCCCATCACATTGTTATCTTATTATCATCTGATCCTCTGCTTTATCATCATCATCAACATCATCATCATCATCATCTACATCATCATCATCAAAATCATCACCGCCAAAGTTACAATAATCTTATCTTTATATTATCTCTATGTATAATGATCATCAGAATGTATTGTTTCCCACTAAAAAGAAGTACCTAAGTCCTTGCTGCTCCTGACTGGATACTTCCAGTTTCATCTGTAACTCAGAGATGGTCTTCTCCTTCTCTTTCACCTAGTAAATACACAACTGTTAATATTTGGTACTTGATATATTGGGCAGTTGTAAATAGAGAGGACTTCCACATTCATAATCTTTTTCAGAGCAATTGATTTTGATTTTTTTTTCATAACTTCTTGTTGCAAAATATATCGGAACTTAACCATAAAATTTTTAAATGTTATCTATCTTCAATACTACAGCAAATCTCATATACAGTTTTTGCCTTCCGACTACAAGGTTTCCAATTCGATCCCTTTTTTTCTGCCTTAGCTAACTCAGCTTTCCATTCTTTCGGGTTAGGTAAATGAGTACCAGCATCTGCTAAGAGATATAACCTAGTTGTGATGAATTAGTGTTCTACCCAGGGGGAGTCAAAGACGCCCATCCACTAAACACTATGGAAACCAGAGATAAGCATCAGCTCCATGGGTAACTTGGGTCATAAAGGAATTAGCTTTTGCTTTTCCTAAATAAAATTAATGTGATCGAACTTTTCAAGCTATAGTTGATTAAGCCACATTGAGCACTTTTTTCAGAAACTATTAAAAAAGAATAATTCTACATATGGAAACACTTTCCGACTTGGTTTTAAAGTTAGAAAGTATTCCTCAAGTTGAATGCTTAGAAAAAATTTTGAGTTGCTGACAACAATAGAACTCACAAACCTCTGATTACTGGTCAGAAGCTCCACCCTCTGAGCTACAGGGGCTCACACGAGGAGTCTTCGAGTCACTAGTTAAGTTCTTGTTTATTCCCACAACTTGGTTGCAAACTTATATATAGAGTTATTTGAGGAATAAAATCATAACTAGCAATACGTGAAACATAATTATGTCTAATGAGAATAGATGAGAACTCAGCTCCTTGCTGTATGTGAGTCTGTAGCTCTGTAGCTCGGTGGGTAGAGCATCTAACAAATATATAATCAAAGGTTTGCTGCTTTGATTCCCGTCAGTAACTCTGAATTTTTTCTGAGCATTCAACTTGAGGTGCACTTTCTTTCAAAGAATAATTTTTCATCTTTGGTTATTTCTTAATAGCTCTTCACGATTTTTTACGACTATAGTTTAGAAAATTCCAGGAATTTCCGAGCATTTCCTGGACTCTGGAAAAAAAATGCAGTTTTTAAGGACCGATAGGAAACTCTTAGTGCTAAAATAAATTATTCACAAACAGTGACCTTTCAGATGCCAGTCTACAACCTTTAACAAATGAGTTCATCTAATATTTTTGCTAGCTGTACTGATATCATGTCTAGGTTGTAGAAGTTCAGTTTATACAACTGTGAGTGGTTCAAGCATGTCCATAGTGTATATAAAAATAATTAGACTTTGTTCTGAGAAAAAGCCACCTTGTTTTGAATTTCCTCCATCTCTTGACCTTTCCTAATAGCAGTGTCTTTGAGGGTTGCTTCCATTTTCATCAACAAGTACTCTGTTTCACTGAAATGTCAAAGGGAAGATTTGATCATAATAATTCTATAGTATAAATTGAAAATATTATATACATAGAGGATATTACATGCTCACATGTGAATACAATTTTTATCTTTGAGTGTTCAAGTCGATATCGAACTAGAGAAGATTAAGTTTGTATCCACAAGCAAAATTGTAATATTCTTATCCTGAAATACCAGGAGAACGATTTCTTTGGCCAGAATGAAGTTGTCATGACAACCGTGATATCTTCACATTGTGAAAGATAAAAATCAGGTATCTTCACTGGATACCAAATTTTCGCCACTGGAAAAATCTTGGTATTTCATCAGTATCTAGATCTCTAATAGTTTTATAACAAAATCATTTAATTAATAAATGATTATTGAGACAGAGTTTCTACAGTGGTGTAAAAAATTATGAAAGGCAGTTGCTTTATGCAACTTTTAGCAATGGTATTAGCAAATCCTGAAAAAAATGGCTTTGACAGGGTTCCAGATGTGGTCGGTGTGATAAAAAGATTACAATTTCTGGAAAGGCGACCATGAATTTGGAAGACCTAAGAAAGCGTGGAAAAAGTGTGCAATGGAGGACTTGGATGTCCTGGGGTCAGGTGAAGAACGCAAAGAATCAGGGAGAAAAGTCATGAACTGTCTAACCAGATAGAAAATGCGTAAAGGGATGTTAATGAAATGATATACTGACCCTAGTTTTTTCTCCAGTTTAGCAATTTCAGCATCTTTGTCAGCCATGACCTGAGCTAGCTGGGCTCGAAGTCTTGCACTGTCGTACTGGTACTCCTGCAGTTTATCTGTTATGTTCTGGGGTTGGCCCTGTACAATCTGAGTTGTAAGAGCTTGCCGCAGTTTAGCCTCCATTTCTAGGTGTTGTTGCTGAAGCTGTAGAATGGTCTTTTTCTGTCTGCCATAAAAACAATTTAACCCTTTAAGTCTTAAACACTTCAAATGAAAATCTGATAAATTTACCCAACTCAATTCATACTTATTATATAAACAGTTTGAGAGTATTTTGCTTTTCATCATCATCATCATCATCATCATCATCATCATCATCATCATCATCATATACGGTTTTACATCCGTTTTACATGCTGGCATGCGTTGGACAGTTTTCAGAAAATTGACTTCCAAGCTAACCTATCACTAGCCAGATCTTTGCTAACTCTGCCAGATCTTTGCGGAGTGAATGTGACAAAGGACTATAGTCCAAAACGTCAGTTTTTTAACATTTTTTCTCAAATCACTACAGAGTAAAATTTAACTACTTGTAAAACTGTTTCCATAGAAGCACTGCTGCAGCATTCCATTTATGATATTCATTTATTTCCCCATTACTATTAGTGCTAGATAAAATATTTAATTCAGTTACCTTCTTTTAATTAATATTTTACAGTATGTGTTTCAAAATGATCAAAAAAAATGCATTTTTGCTCAAACCAGATGAACTCAAGAGTTTTGATTACTAATGGGTGCTGGTAAACACTGATTAATTTTTTATATTGAATATCTAAACTTTAAGTGTTCAAGTGTATCTGCCATATGTAGTGTTCCCCTGGGTCACTCAAGTCACTAAATAACAACTGATTGCCAAGTCAGGTCCAAGACTCGTAAGACCCACACACATTTATTTCAACAATATAAAGATATTGTAGATGTAGATGCCAAACATATACAAAATCATTAAAGTTAGAGTGTTCTTAAAACAGAAAACGAGCTTAGACCACACTGAAGCTCGCATACTTTGACAGCTCTTATATAATACTTTTTAACATAATATTAGTACCCAGGTCTTTCTTTCACATAGGAACATATTTCTCTCCATTCCATTTGTACCTCATTTTGAACACTATAAGAGAAATATAATTATAAAGAATGTCACATCATATATTCCAGTTACCTTCTCAAATGGATTATTTAGAGTTTTAGTATAATAACAATATAAATTATTAAAATTTGAATGATTAACAATTTAAATACATGTAGTAAAAAAAAAGAAAAATATAAATAATTATGAAATACTTATAACAAAAAGGTTATTAATAATTTTCACTAAAATAATTAATATAATATTAATAATAAATTAATATGTAATGTTTTTGGTTATAGATTCTTCGAGTCTTGGTCAGATTATATCAAAACCTAGAGACCCCAGACTACATCAGCATTTGCCAGGTAGGATGGCAAGTTTGTAGAAGAAAGTAAAGTTATTATAGAAGTTGATCATGTGTTTGTCATGTATCAGACAATCCTTGAAAATCTCCACAAACATGAAAATTAACGAGAAAAGTTTTAGGATTTTACCCTCCCTAAAGAGAAAGAATCCTAGTGTTTAAGTTTATATAGTTAATGCATACCAAACAATTTACAAGTTAGAGTGATATCAAACATTGATTTTTGAGTTTTTTTTTTTGTTTGTTTACTAAAGAGTAATAGACACTTATAATGACTGCTCACAAGGGAAACATCTGTTTTGTTTCTCTCAAATCTCGAGGTTTGAAACAAAACATGTTTCCCAAGGAAGTCATTATTAAGTGTTCTGCTGTATATATAGCATAAACAAAATAAACCACAATTGTTAAAACAAAACTGTATTTATTACAAGAATGAGAGATACAAATATACAGCAGTCCTTATGGTGTTTGGGGTGTTTATGAGTCTTTCTCTACAAGGAGTTCTACAATTTAATCTTCTGTAAGATGAACAAAGCATTTCTTTGGGGGCTCAGTTTTTGTTTTTGAATGAAAACAGTCAAAATAGCAAAAACAAACTTTTAGTATGCACAGTCACCAATTTCCTGCAGAATTTTCCCACTCCAAACATGACAGTGGAATGGCAATGTTCACTGGCTGGTCAACAATTTTTGAGATGTTGGCCAATCGGGAAACAATAATTTTGATTTGAACTCATCCATGTGACCTTGATTTAGCCAATGAGAGCATGCATCCAAGTCAGATATGCTCAAGCTATATAACAAATTACTGTATAGTGTTGAATTGGTAACTAAATACTGCATGTTTGCCAATGATGTTCAAGTAGATCTCGGCATATGTTTCTATTAATTATTCAGTGGAGAAAACAAGGTATCTCTCAGCGGAGATTAAAGTTCACATGAGTCAGTGAGTCATGAGTCAAAATATTTAACCTGAGAAAAAAACACCAGTAACTCTAATCCCAACCCTTAAACCCTATGTAAAACCAACCCCAACCCTAATCCTAACCTTAAAGGGAAAAAACGCTGACTCATTTATAATTTGACTCATGACTCGTTCAGGTCTATCAATAAAAGGTGTGTGATTGCACGTGCATGTCTATTCACATGCCTAACAATTGCCAGATGTGCAATCCATTGCACGCCTAAAATATATAATTTATCACTCTTGGTATTTCTAAGCAGTGACTTCTTACTTTTTAAAAACAGGTCATTGTGCTTCTTTTCTTTTAGAATTTGCGGAAAACATATAGCTGCGGGTCCCTCTGGAAATTTCTTTTTGTACATGGGGCAACCAAGAATTATTTTTTAGTCGTCCCTCAAAAGTTGAGGTCATCGTAAAAAATGAGCGCTATCATGTTAAGAAAAACCCATTTAAATGTATCAAAAATACTTATTTTTGCTGAAAGCAGTCTAGACAGTTTGTCTACTTTGCAGTAAAAAAGCAGACAAAATCTACAAGCACCTGCGCTGTTGCATTTTTAGTCACTTAAGTCACTGCATACCATTGCACACCTTGGTCAGCCAAGGCGAGCGAATGATCGCACGCCTACTGATTTTTTCTCTGGCAGGCCTGCAGTCATTGACTCATTTGACTCATAGAAAAGGACTCCCCTCCTCTCAGTCTGCCAAGCTGGGTAGTGATACTGTGCATCTTGCAAACACTGTTGCAACATAGTATAAAAGCCAGTTAACAATTAGACTGTGTTGATTTGCAGTGTTTCATATTTCTTGATGACTCTCAGAATGTTGCTGATATACTAGAGAAACTAATCAAAGATAATGAGGTGAGAGATTCTGTTATTTATTACTGCTTTTTTTTCAAAGTTATTTTTAAGTTACCGGTACTGCTTTATTTTAAAAAGTTATTAAGTTACTGATTGCAAGCTATAGTATGCCATGCTGATGAGGCCATGGCTGCTATAAACCAGGCTCACTATTCTTAGGGTAGTCTGAAGGGGTAAACCCTACTACCAACTTGACTGTAGTGTGCAATAATTTATAGTGGCTTCAAGTTAGCTACTAGCATGTTTGTGCTATCTATACTTGAGTTCGTCTTTATAGCCACATCCCACAAGCATTGCGCTTTTACCATTACTGTTTTTCTTGTTTGATGCAAGATTGAAATGTTGTTTTCTTAAGGTGATGTCTCAAGACTTGCACACACATGTAATACCTTCCAGTTGTTTACTGACTGTTTTATCAACAGAATGACCAGACACAAATGGCTTACCAGATCGCATTCGACTTGTATGAGGGAGCTACGCAGCAGTTTCTGTCAGGAATCATTTCAGCTCTCAAATCATCAGTACCATTTGTAACTGGCAAGACTCAAACTGAGAACTCAGAAGCAAAAACTGATAAAAATGGAACTTCTGAAACATCAAGGTATTATTAAGTACTTTTTATAATTGACAAAAATGAATTCAAACTATTCCAGATTCTGATTTACAGACAAAGGTTTCATTGAAAAAAAACTATGTGTACTGTTATAAGATACATATGGTTCTTCTGCTGGCATATTCAGACTGTTGGCCCAAGGGGTTACAACTATAGTTACAATACACATATGTGGTTTCAAAGCTTCATTGCTGAAGGATGAAACATACTCCCTCCCCCTTCTGATAGATCTTTTTTTTTACTTTTCTTCACAAATTTATTTTACTACTAGATGTCAAAACTCTTATTGTCAAACATAACCTTCATAACCGAACTCTAAATTTGAAACTTGGAAGTTTTCTGCCTCAACTCAAAAACCAAAGTCTTCTAAATGGTGAAAAAGCTAGTAATTAAAATGTTAATTACTTTTAAATGTTTCAGTGCTCAGGATCTTACTACCATTATTAAAATGATGTGTATTAATCTTGAACAAAGGGCTAGTTCCGCAAAGCTTTGATTTAACTTAATCCTGGATTAAGACAACATTCAAAAAAGTAATTTGTTCTTAAGTAAAGCTTTGTGATGCTTACAAAATACTGTTCAGTTTTACCAATAAAGTAAGTACATGTTAACTTCAAAATTCCAGCCCAAACCAAGCTATAGAAGGTAGGAAACAGAAACACAGATTAAAAAGTTAACCCTGGGTTAACACTAATCGGGTTTTGAGGAACTGGGCCCTGGAGTTTACTGGCAATAGAATAAAATGAAAAATATTATATGTGATAGAATTAATATACACAACAATGGAGATGTAACAGTTGATATTATATACAACACTTTTTGACTAAAACTTGGTACAAACCTTTGTGATGCTGTAAACAGTGAAGCACCAATGGAAGTGGATGAAAAACCAAAGCAAGAAACTACTGTGGTAAGCATTTTGTTAATGATTTATTATTATTATTATTATTATTATTATTATTATTATTATTTATATTATTATTATTATTGATTATTATAGTTATTGTTATTCAAGAAACTACTGTTGTAAGCAATGTTATTGTTATTAAATATTATTATTGC
>JAOBBB020122837.1:0-12932 GCA_025331005.2 Zoanthus gigantus
CAGCCCGGATTTTTGAAATATTGGGATTTTTTTGTTTTGGACCCCATAAAAACACAAAAGGTCCATGGTTTGATTGCATATATTCCTGTGCATGGAATTTGAATATTTTAAGCTAATTAACACGCTATCTCTAAATTTTTTTTTTCCCGCAGCCCGGAGTTTCGAAATTTTGTGATTTTTTCGTTTTGGACCCGTTAAAGACACAAAAGGTCCATGGTGTGATTTCTGGTATCCCAGTGTTTGGAATTTGCATATTTTCAGCTAATTAACACGCTATCCTTAAATTTTGTTTTTCCGCAGCCAGGAATTCTGAAATTTTGGGATTTTTTTGTTTTTGACCCATAAAAACACAAAAGGTCCACGGTTTGATTGCTGATATCCCTGTGCATGGAATTTGAATATTTTAAGCTAATTAGCACACTTTTTTTAAATTTTTTTTTTCCGAAGCCCGGGATTTCGAAATTTTGGGATTGTTTCGATTTGTACCCGTTAAAGACACAAAAAGTCCATTTTTTTTATTTCTGGTATCCCTGTGCATGAAATTTGCAAAATTTCATCTAATTAACACGCTATCCCTAAATGTTTTTTTTCCGCAACCCGGAATTTCAAAATTTTTGGATTTTTTTGTTTTGGACTTTTTAAAAAGACAAAGGGTCCATGGTTTGATTTCTGGTATCCCCGTACATTGAATTTGCATATTTTCACCTAATTAACACGCTATCCCTAAATTTTTTTTTTCCGCAGCCCTTAATTTCGAAATTTTGGGATTTTTTCGTTTTGGACCCTTTAAAAACACAAAAGGTCCATGGTGTGATTTCTGGTATCCCTGTGCATGGAATTTGCATATTTTCAGCTAATTAACACGCTATCCCTAAATCTTTTATTTCCGCAGTCCTTAATTTCGAAATTTTGGGATTTTTTGGTTTTGGACCTTATAAATACACAAAAGGTCCATGGTTTGATTTCTGCTATCCCAGTGTTTGGAATTTGCGTATTTTCAACTAAATAACACGCTATCCTTAAATTTTGTTTTTCCGCAACCCGAAATTCTGAAATTTTGGGATTTTTTTTTTTAACCCATAAAAACACAAAAGGCCCACGGTTTGATTGCTGATATCCCTGTGCATGGAATTTGAATATTTAAGCTAATTAGCACACTTTTTTTAAACTTTTTTTTTCCGAAGCCCGGAATTTCGAAATTTTGGGATTTTTTCGATATGTACCCGTTAAAGACACCAAAAGTCCATTTTTTGATTTCTGGTATCCCTGTGCATGGAGTTTGCATATTTTCAGCTAATTAACACGCTATCCCTAAATCTTTTATTTCCGCAACCCGGAATTTCGAAATTTTTGGATTTTTTCGTTTTGGACTTCTTAAAAAGACAAAGGATCCATGGTTTGATTTCTGGTATCCCTGTCCATAGAAATTGCATATTTTCAGCTACTTAACACGCTATCCCTAAATTTTTTTTTCCGAAGCCCGGAATTTCCAAAATTTCGGGATTATTTCGTTTTGGACCCGTTAAAGACACATAAGGTCCATGGTTTGATTTCTGGTATCCCTGTGCATGAAATTTGCATATCTTCAGCTAATTAACACGCTATCCCTAAATTTTTTTTTTCCGCAACCCGGAATTTCGAAATTTCCGGATTTTTTCGTTTTGGACAATTTAAGAACACAAGAGGTCCGTGGTTTCATTTCTGATATCTATGTGCATGGAATTTGCATATTTTCAGGTAATGAACATGCTATCCTTAAATTTTTTTTTTCCGCAGTCCGGAATTTCGAAATTTTGGGATTTTTTCGTTTTGGACCCGTTAAAGACAGAAAAGGTCCATGGTTTTATTGCTGGTATCCCTGTGCATGGAATTTGCATATTTTCACTTAATTAACACGCTATCCCTAAATATTTTTATTCTGCAGCTCGGAATTTTCAAATTTTGGGATTTTTTTGTTATGGATCTTTTAAAAACACAAAAGGTCCATGGTTTGATTTCTGGTATCCCTGTGCATGGATTTTGCATATTTTCAGCTAATTAACACGGTATCCCTAAATTTTTTTTTCCGCAGCTCGAATTTTCGAAATTTTGGGATTTGTTCGTTTTGGACTATTTAAAAACACAAAAGGTCCATGGTTTGATTTCTGGTTTCCCTATGCATGGAATTTGCATATTTTCAGCTAAATAACAAGTTATCCCTAAATTTATTTTTTCTGCAGCCCAGAATTTTGAAATTTTGTGTTTTTTTCTTTTTGGATTTTTTAAAAAACACAAAAGTTCCCTGGTTTGATTTCTGGTATCCCAGTGTTTGGAATTTGCATATTTTCAGCTAATTAACACGCTATCCTTAAATTTTGTTTTCCCGCAGCCCGGATTTTTGAAATATTGGGATTTTTTTGTTTTGGACCCCATAAAAACACAAAAGGTCCATGGTTTGATTGCTGATATCCCTGTGCATGGAATTTGAATATTTTAAGCTAAATAACACGCTATCTCTAAATTTTTTTTTTCCGCAGCCCGGAGTTTCGAAATTTTGTGATTTTTTCGTTTTGGACCCGTTAAAGACACAAAAGGTCCATGGTTTGATTTCTGGTATCCCTCTGCACTCAGGTGAATTAAGGTATGGGACAAACTTTGTCAGTGGCCCCCCGTAATGATTTATGCAGGTATATTCGGTCTATTGTTTTGCTCTACTCCGAAAGCCAGTGTGTGTTACAAAGACTTCACGAAAGTGCTTTTTGAAAGACCCGTCTTGTGTAATTGAGGAAACTGAAGGTGTTAAAAATCGGAATTGTCATTTCGCATGTAGGTTACGCAGTGACTTATAAATATAAAACCAACTTTAATTTATATCTGACATTTAATCGGTGTAAGAATACTGCAATCTTTCAATAACTTTCAATGTAAATGATAATTGCTTTTAGTTTGGAGGAAAAAGGCAAAATACATGTGTGCATTGAGCATGGCGTTATTAAATCCCGGTCACTTCCCCACTATTTCGCCACTATCCACCCGCCATCAGCGTCGAAGTCACTATACCGTCGTGGCGAAATAACTCGCCATATTGATGATTATATATAAAACTGTGAAATAAATGAATTTTTTGTCAACATTTATATGTAAGAAAGTCAAAAAATGGGGACGATTTTGATATTTCAGTTTATCAATGGAGTTCTAATTACAGTTCTAACAAACAAATTGTAATTTGGTTCACATACGAATCAAATTCGAGTTCAGCAAGTCCGTTCTTTTTATCAGAAAAAATTGAAGAGATTCTATTTATAAGTAAATCAGCAAATTAGGAATATAAAAATCATACTTAGGAGAATAGCTATATAAAGGCGGATCTCCACTAGACGATTTTTATCAAGGCGGCGTATCTTAAATCTAGTCGTGCTTTCTTTCGGTTCTCTCTTGCTGGCTTGTGCTGCTATTTCTTTTGCGGACTTCGGGGCAACCCGCGCAAAACCACAATTGAAGATTTCTGTCATGATTACATGACGCTTGCACTTAAATAACAAACTCGAAGTGCAGAAATTAACAATAAAAATAGAATAAAATATTACTAAAAGTTTCCAAATGTTGTTGGCGAGGTTAGTTTCTTTTGCGCTCTTCGAGAGTCAAATTCAAATGACAAGAGATAACAAAGTGCCGGAAGTTAACTTCCATGTGTTGTCGTGCATAATCATCAGTTTCATCACACAAAAAAGTTATTGCGACCTAACGGCTTCATTGAAATTTTCATTTGTCTGAACCACCCCCGGGAATCAACAATGGTGTTAGTTTTCGCTTTGTTATTTTTTGTCAACTTACGTGTTAGTAAAACTGCTTGCATACTTTTCTTTAAATTTACTTCAGTCGTAACTTGCCCTCACCGATATACACACTTTTTTTTATAAGAATCCAGTTTATAAGAATCATGAGATTTCGAAAATTTTAAGAATTTTTTAAGAATCATACTTAAGGCTAAGCTCGATCACTCTACCACTCTGGTTTCACTGCTTCGACAAAATGAGGACCTATTTTGAAACTATTATTTTAGATCTATTTAAGAATTATCATATGAAATTTTGTTTTGAATTGAGCTACTAAGCAATTTGTTTATGAGACTCGATCAAATTTCAACCAGAATCATGCTCATGGCCTGCGACAATTAAACTGCTCCAACAAACTGAACATATTTTACTTCGAAATTTCATGAAATCTAGTAAAACCGGCACTAGGTATTGCGTATGAGGCATTTCGCTCGCATCCATGCCTTGTTCTTTTTTCAAACTGGAAGATATAAAAACGCGTGTCTGAGATTAAAATTAGTCGTCAGACTTTAAACGCTCTCAACCGAGATAAACTTGAATCAAAATGTTAGTATAGCTAAATCTGTCGTTTCGTGAAGCCATTTTCATAACTTTAGTAATTGTTTCGCTTTTTTAGATAATAAACTTGTTAGAGCAAATTCGCCTTCGAGTGTTATCGTGTTCAACTAAGTTCGTCTTTGTTTATTAGCAAGATTGAAGTACAACGGCTGGCGAAGCCTAATACACGTTTTTTTTTATAAGAACGAATAAATTTTGCCGAGGCTCATTGTTCTTAATTTTTTTTAGCCTCAATTTGTTATTAATTTGTTCTTATTCCTGTGAGCGGTTTGAAATAATATAAAATATCGGAACAAAAACGGCAAGGCATCGAAAAATATTGCTGATCGTTTAAGGAACTTTTTGTATTACATGAATACGTGTATCATTTGGGACGACTGTAGATATAATAACTTTATGTGAAACGGTGTTTCTATGTTTGTAAATGCTTCCGCTTCCGTTAGACCTAGTAACCTAGCCTTGTAGTGTGTGGCGGGAAAAGTCGTTGTTACTCACAGGACTGTGGTCACGTTTTCCGACCTCTCTTTCTTGATTTTCAAACCATTTATAAGTGTTCATCTTCATTCAAGGAAATAAGGGAGTATTTTTACGGTGTATTACGGCAAGTTGGAATTAAAGAGAGTGTTTCTTTTAATCGTCTACTGGTTCCTGTGTGTGTTTAAGGACATTTCCAGGATTTTCATAACGGCCACCATTTATAGTCGGAAAACAACACAGCTTTGTATGGAAACTTTATTCATTGTGAGAGTTCAGAAATATAATGGAGAAAGAAAATATTTCAAGGAATGATTCAAGCTTGGAAATTCAGATGGATGGGAAAGAAAAGGAAACGGAACAATCGAGTTTACGAATTTCAGAGCCCTCACAGAACAGAACAAGAACGGCTACATCGAAAGGTAGGGAGTTTGAACTTACTAGAATAAAAGAAAATCGAAAAGTAGCTCTGGCCAACGTGACCAAGCACATAAACAAAATACGACCGTTGTTGTTAAGTAATCAGAATGAATCGCTGGTACGAACAGAGTCAGATCAACTAGACCAGTTAACTTCAAAATTACAAGAAATACATGATTTATATGTTACAACTCTAAATGACAAAAATTAAATAGCTAGTGCGAACGAATGGTTTCATTCACATGATTTGGAGATATTTCAGTTCAAGCAGTCTATTATCGAATTTCTCAATGAAGTTAAAAGGCTTCGTCCGAAATCTTTTAGAAGTCATTCATCAAACCGGTCTGGTTCGTTCAGATCTTCGAGTTCAGTTATGGAAAAACTATTAGAGGCTAAAACCAGAGCCGCGTCTTTGGAAGTAAAAGCTGCATTTCTGAAAAAGAAACAAGCTTTAAGAGCTGCAGAAGAAGAATTAAATATTCAACAGGAATTAGAACAGGCAAAAATAGAGACAGTAATTTATGAACAATGTGTAGCTGATATACCCTGTACTGAAACTAACAGTTCCCCAAATATTATTACAACTACAATTCATGTTAATACACCTTTGATTTTACCTACCAGTAGCTATAGTTTAAGCACTTCATCTGCCAATGCAACCAGTACATCCCCAGTTGTAGTTAGTGCCAGTGGTTATGTTTTCCCACCCCATCAATCAAGTGTGAATTTACCTGTGCCCCAAGTTACTGATTCAAGTATGTATGTCTCTACCACTGCCCCCTATGCTCAGCAATTTCTTGGAAGATTTGCACAAAGCTCATATCCCTATGCTTCGAGTGTTAGTTATTGCATTCCCACAACAAATGACCCATTGAATGGATATTCACCTGTGCCCCCCACAACTGGTTCAGGTATGCATATCTCCAGTACAACCCCTGTTGTCAAGCAAACCTTAAGCAAGTTTGCAGATGTACAAAGAAAGCAAGCTAAGATTTCTGAAATGATATTAGCACAACAAGTTAGAAGTTTACTCCCTGCACATAAACCACCCATGTTTGCTGGAGATGTAATGGAATACCCAGCATTTGTTACAGCCTTTGAGACCCTCATAGAATCAAAAGTAGAGAGTCCTATTGAAAGACTGTACTTTTTAGGCCAGTACACAAATGGTAAAGCTAAAGAGTTAATTAAAGGTTGCCTTCAAACTAAAACTGTCGGTTCCTATGATGAAGCACGAAAGCTGCTGAAAAAACATTTTGGAGATCCCTTCAAAATTGCTAATGCCCATGTTAACAAGATCTCTAGCTGGCCAATTATTAAAACGAATGATGCAAAGGGAGTACAGGAATTCTCAATTACTCTACAGCAAACAAGGAGTGCAATGTCAAGTGGGTCACATATGAGTGAACTTAACACAGCGCATGTGTTACGCCAACTGTGGGAAAAACTACCCTGGTACTTACGCAACAAATGGACTGAAAGAGCTAGTAAGATAAAGTAGGCCTCACAGAGAATGCCAAACTTCGAGGAGTTTTGCTCCTTTGTGTCACAGCAAGCGGACCTAGCAACGGACCCCGTTTTCTCGGAAGATAATTCCGAAAGGCCAAAAGAAGATATAAGTAAAGATAGGAGATCAGTAAGAGATGGAAAAGGCTCGTGTTTCGCGGAGAATGTGAGACGCCGAGATACTGAAGCTGGCACTAAAACCATTGTTTGCATCCTTTGTGGTAGAATGCATAACTTGAATGAATGCTACGAGTTCTTGCAAAAGTCACTAGCGAGCCGACGAGACCTAGTTAAGGAAAGGAGGTTATGCTACAGCTGTCTGGATCCCGACCATGTATCAAGATCGTGTAAAGTGAGACAAACCTGCACTTAATGTAAAAGGAAACATCCAACTTCACTTCATGATGATAACTTTAAAGGCAATGTCAACGAAGATAAATCCGCAAGTACATCAAAACAAAGAGAAAGTGAGAGAAGAGTCTCTGCTCAAGCCACGGTTTGCAACATCACCGAAGCTGGAGACCTGCCCATCAGCATGGGAGTAGTACCAGTATGGCTTCATCACAACAACAATCCTGCACACAAAGTTAAAGTCTATGCTCTTCTTGACAACGGTAGTGGTGGCACATTTGTTTCCGAAGAATGTATGAATGAGCTCAAAGTTGAAGGCAGCGAGACTAAGTTACTTCTTACAACAATGCATGGATCCCAAGAAGTCCGAACCAAAGTTGTTGAAGGGCTGGTAGTAACACATTTTCAAGATAGCGTGAGTCAAAATTTGCCTCGAGTTTATGCAAGACAGAATATCCCAGTAGATCGAAAGGAGATACCGAGGCCGGTGAAGGCACAAAAATGGACACATCTTCAGAGACTTACTAGTCTTATTCCACCATACATGGAAGATATAAAAATTGGTATTCTCATTGGTCTTAATTGTCCAAATGTTCTTCGACCACGAGATGTTATCTACGGCAAAGAGAACGAGCCATACGCTGTCAATTCACTTCTTGGTTGGTACATCAATGGTCCAGTGGAGCATGGAGCAGCAGATAAACTAAGTTGTAACCGTGTTCGCGTTACATCTCCAATTAGGGTAGACACACCCCAAGCATACATAATACCGACGAGAAGTGTGAAAGAATGCATGACCCCGCAGCTAGTCCAACGCATGTTTGAACTCGATTTTTCAGAAAGAGAAGACGGTGTTGCTCTATCGCGAGAAGATCAAAAATTCCTTAATATTGCACGAAATGGCATCTGTCATTTGGAAGATCTTCACTACGAACTACCACTCCCTTTCAAACATGAGGATGTTCAGTTACCCTACAATCGCTGCCAGGCAATGCAAGGGCTTGATGGCTTAAAGAAAAGGCTGGAGACAGACAGCAAATATCGACGGGACTATGAAGAGCTTATGTCAGATGTTATCGCTAAGGGCTACGCAAAGGAGGTGAATGAAGATCAACCCATTCCTCAAGAAGGCAAGGTTTGGTACATTCCGCATCTTGGGGTTTATCACCCTAAGAAACCAGATAGAATTCGAGTTGTATTTGATTGTTCGGCCAAGTATCAAGGGCAGTCACTTAATGGTCAACTTTTACAAGGTCCCGACCTTACAAACAAATTGTCAGGGGTGCTCACCAGGTTTAGAGAAGAGAACTACGCCTTTATAGCAGACATAGAAAAGATGTTTTATCAAGTCAAGGTGAAGGAAGATGATCAGAATTTCCTGCGTTTCTTATGGTGGCCAAATGCAGACACAACAAAAGAGCCTGTTGATTATCAGATGACTTTCCATCTCTTCGGAGCCGTGTCTAGCCCCGGATGTGCTAATTTCGCGCTAAAAACAGCAGCAGAACAGGGAGAAAAAGAGTTTGGTTCTGAAGCAGCAACTACGGTCAAGAATAGTTTCTACGTGGATGACCTTCTAAAATCTGTAGGAACAGAGGACAAGGCAATAGAGCTAATCAACAACGTCAAAGGAATCTGCGCAAAAGGAGGCTTCAAGCTCACAAAGTTTGTAAGCAATAGTCGCAAAGTCATTGACACGGTGCCAGAAATAGATAGAACAAAGGAGCTAAAAGGACTTGACCTCGGGCAAGATAAGTTGCCGATTGGACGAGCTCTGGGAGTCCAATGGTGTGTTGAATCAGATGTGTTTAACTTCCGAATAGAAGTAAAGGATAGACCCTGTACCCGAAGAGGCATATTGTCGACCATCAGTTCCATCTATGATCCATTAGGCTTCATCGCCTCAGTTGTGCTTTCAGGCAAAAAGATTCTTCAAAGATTATCTCAAAGTGTCAGTTGGGATATGCCAATTTCAGATGAAACCTTTTCCCAATGGGAGCGTTGGAGAAGTCAGCTCTTTTTGCTGCAGCAAGTGAACGTACCTAGATGCTTCAAGCCTCCCAAGTTCGGAAAGGTGGTCTCAGCCCAATTTCACAGTATGTCAGATGCTTCAGAAATCGGCATGGGTCAATGTTCTTACTTAAGACTCGTTAACGAAGATGGTAAGATTCATTGTGCCTTTGTAGCAGGGAAGTCGCGCGTGACCCCAAGAAAAGCAGTCAGTATCCCAAGGCTCGAACTTGCAGCTGCAACCATGTCAGCGAAAGCAGCTGCTGTCCTGAAGAAAGAACTCGAGTACAATGATATACAAGAATTTTATTGGACGGATAGCAAGGTAACGATAGGATTCATCAACAACGAATCTAGAAGATTTCGTACTTATGTAGCTAATCGCGTGCAAACAATACGAGAGCACACGTCTCCATCGCAATGGAAATACGTGGAGTCATGTTTGAACCTAGCGGATGAAGGATCAAAAGGACTCACGGTTCAGCAGTTTGTGAAAAGGTCTATGTGGCTCAAGGGTCCTGATTTCCTGAGGCAGAAAGAAGAACAGTGGCCAGTACAGGACAAGAATGTAGGTGAACTGGAAACAAGTGACCCGGAACTGAAGAAGATCAAAGTTCACGCCACAAATGTGCAAGAGCAAGAAAATCTGTTGGCTAGACTAGCTAGACTCTCAGACTGGCGAAGGTTGAAAGCAGCAGTTGCAAAATGTTTGAAGTTGAAGCAGTGGTTACGAGATAAAATCAGGACAGCCAAGGCAGGCCCTTTTCCTCCTATCACTGTGCAGGGTCTAGAGCAAGCCGTGAGCGGAGACAGAAGTAATTAAACTGGTGCAGTCAGATGCCTTCAGTGCTGAAATTAATGTTTTAAAGAACATTCGCGGCACGGAAAATGAATTGGATAAACGACGGCAGTTAAACAAGAAGAAGAAGACTTCGTTGAAGAAAATTAGCAGTCTTCATTCATTGGATCCATTCTTGGATACAAACGGTGTACTCAGAGTAGGAGGAAGGATAAAGAAGGCAGATCTAGGTGAAGGCCTAAAAACTCCAATCATATTGCCAAAGGTTGGCCATGTAACACAGCTGGTTGTCAGGTTTTGTCACGAGAAGACCCAGCATAGTGGAAGAGGTATGACCCTTAATGAATTACGTTCCAGAGGATTTTGGGTCATTGGTGGAAATACAGCAGTAAGGCGATACATCTCAATGTGTGTAAGGTGTCACTATCTACGAGGCCCCGTTGGCGAACAGAAAATGGCTGACTTGCCCGAGTCGCGCCTGCAGTCTGCACCACCTTTCACTTATTGCGGTGTAGATTATTTCGGACCATGGTATGTCAAGCAAGGCAGATCAGAAGTGAAACGCTACGGAGCCTTATTTACCTGCATGTCCAGTCGAGCAATTCATATCGAAATTGCAAACTCTTTAAATGCAGACTCATTCATACAAGCAACACGTAGGTTCCTGTGCAGGAGAGGACCAACAAAAGAATTGCGCAGTGATCCTGGCACCAACTTCATTGGTGCTCAAAATGAATTGAAGAAAGCAGTTGAAGAAATGGACAAGGGAAGAATAAGAGAAGAACTTTTGAAAGAAAACATTGACTGGGTAATGAACCCAGCTAAAGCAAGCAACTATGGTGGTGTATAGGAACGACAAATTCGTTCCGTTCGTGGTGTCATGACAGCGTTGCTAAAAGAACATGGCCGAAACCTCAATGACGAGTCTTTGCACACATTCATGTGCGAAGCAGAAGCTATAATTAACAGTCGCCCTTTTACGGTAGACACCATAAGTGATCCGCTCTCACCATTGCCGCTTTCCCCAAGTACCCTGCTGACTGGCAAAACAAAGCTTGTTTTGCCACCACCTGGCAAGTTTCAGAACCAGGATGTCTACTGCCGGCGGCGTTGGTGCTGCATACAGCACAGTTCTGGAGCAGATGGAGCAAAGAGTATTTACAGAATTTACAAGCAAGGCAGAAATGGACACAGCAGCGACGAAATCTAACAGTGGGTGATATCGTATTAATGAGAGATAACAATACTCGAAGAAACAAATGGCCTACGCCAAGGTTGTGACTACTTACCCGGACGATCAAGGTCACGTTAGATCTGTTACAGTCGTAACATCGTGTGGTTCAGCTTTGGAGAGACCGATTAACAAACTTGTATTACTACTGGAGTCACCAGCAGGAAAACCGGGTAACCCCGACAGGGAGCCAAAGGACTAACGGAACCCAACAGAAACATTATGAACTGAGTATTAGTTTAGAAATTTCAGAACTGTTTTCATTTGCGAGAGCAATTTTGACTGTTGTGTTAGTAAAAATTTGCAAATTTTTAGGGGAGCTATGTAATGCTTCCGCTTCCGTTAGACCTAGTAACCTAGCCTTGTAGTGTGTGGCGGGAAAAGTCGTTGTTACTCACAGGACTGTGGTCACGTTTTCCGACCTCTCTTTCTTGATTTTCAAACCATTTATAAGTGTTCATCTTCATTCAAGGAAATAAGGAAGTAAACTTACGGTGTATTACGGCAAGTTGGAATTAAAGAGAGTGTTACTTTTAATTGTCTACTGGTTCCTGCTGTGTGTGCTTACGGACATTTTAAGGATTTTCATAACGGCCGCCATTTATAGTTTCCAAAAAAGAAGTGTTTACATAAATTAATGGTTTGAAATTTTTGCTTTTTGTCTATTTTTCTTCAACTTTGGGGAAGGGGGAAATACTGGTGTATATTAAAAATGGATATGCATACTGATCACAAAACACATTGTAGATAATAGGAAGTAATTCCTTATATGTAACCACATCTTTTCTTATAGACTTGAGAACTATTTTTTTACAAAAGCTGACATAGCAATATAGCCACAGGCACTCATTGAATGCTATTTTTAATCCAAAAACGTTTTGACATTTTTTATTGGTAAAACTGAACAATACTTTGTAAGCATTACAAAGCTTTACTTATGAATAAATTAGTATTTGAATTTGTCTTAATCAGGATTAAGCAATAGGAGTTTTGAAGAACCAGGCCCTGCATGTTCGACTGTCTCCATCAATACCAAATTGTGTTGAATTATGGTCCATAACTCAAAAAGAACAAAAAAGAACAAAATGAAACTTGGACATGTCTTAGAGACTAAAATTTCATTTTCGCTTCTCAAAACTTGAGCTTCTAGCTGCTTTTGAACATGCATGTTAAAACTTTAAAATTTGTAACAGCGAGCGATGAAAAACAGCAACAACTGTCCGAGAAGTTCCATTTATTTCGTAGTAGTTAATTGTGATATTGGTACATAACATTTATAATTTTCACAACATAAAGTCTTATACAATGTACAGATACCTGATACAAAGTGAAAAGGCAAATATCTTTAAGTGTTTAGCAGATACAGTTGAATTTCTGGATGACGCTCGATTCTTGTTTACATATGCCATTTTGAAATTGTTTCACTCAGAAGCGCGCTCCTCCCCAGTCCTCCTTGTATCACACGTAGCACAAAAAGGAGCGCGTTTCGCCGCCCATTCTTTCAGCGCCCTGGATTGACCTAGACTCGGCCTACCACAGGTAGCCCGAGTAATTATAGACTTTCACGTGCTCGAATTGTCATTGAAAACTCATTTGGCATTCTCGCAATTCGCAGGCTTCCCAAGCTAGAAATTAGTCATTCTTAAACGAAGTGAGAGACATTCTCGTCCCCAGAGCCCAACGTTTTTCTTAGCCGGCGGAGCCTTCGCACGATAAAACATAGGGCTCTGGAGACACAGGATTTCAAAATCCTAGATTCTAGGACTTC
>JAOBBB020122932.1:0-12930 GCA_025331005.2 Zoanthus gigantus
ACTATTTCATCAAGAGTAGAATTGGCTCTGTCAAACACTCTGTAATTCAGTTGCACTCGAAAAGTTGTTCATTTGCAGTTAAACAGTTATCTTAATGGGTTGTCATTAGACATGTCGATGGTGAGTTTCAAGCAAGATTTTGCCTGTAGTCGAACGCACTTTACAAATCTATGATTACTACTGTTACTAAGAGGTGAACTTATTTAGTCGTGGAGATATCAGGTACACCCAACGAAACTCCAGTATGAAATATGTTTATAACCAGAAGTAACCCGTGACCTTAAGACCCAAGTACAAGTAACAATATTTGAAGTGCGCGCGCTTTTTCCAACAAACTCGTTGACGAGCTCGAGAGGACAACTTTTGCTTAAAAACTTGTCTTCCAGACAACCAGTTTGCTTTAATAAGTGCGCGCGCTTGAAATCTCATACTTGTACTTGGTTCTAGAGGTATAAAATTGCGTCCGACGACATGATTAGAAATATTTAAAAATGGACAGATGACTTTAGATGAAGCATTCTGCTACGTGGTAGCACGTGCAAAGTTTTGTAAGTTATCAATGAAACAAATTACCAGACGTATAAACAAGATTTTGTTAGAAAACGTAGTAATCGTAGTTACTTGCGAAAACCAGAGCTACCCGCACTAAATTGACGAAGATTTACGTATTGAATATAAAGCACAAACTGAGGTGAACGAAAGTTTCTGTGAAATTACAGCACGTGTCAGGACATAGCATCATAACTTTGAAATAGACATTTGACATATCCCTATAAAATAAATATGTGGGGCGACCGTTTTGGTATCCTTATCTCCACATTTTCTGCTCAGCGGCCACAGGACACCCAACCCACGTCCAAGATTGAGAGGAATAAAAATGAACGTTTTAGAAACTTACTTAGACTGTCGATATCTTTTTCTAAAATACGAACAGCTAATGGTATAAAAAGAATACTGACTTTTCTTGAGATACATACTTAATTGCTTAGGGCCTGTTTACATGGAGATAGGGTCACCCTCCTAGGAGGGTCATCGTACCAGAAGGGTCAAAACATAGCCCTCCTTTACTTGCAAACTTGACAAGCAAGGGTCACCCCGGGGGTAGGGCTGGCGTCATGGCTGGTTGCTAAACTTCTTAATTAATGAAATGAGAAGCAAGCGTTCTCTTTTGGCGCTAAACTCAGTTTTACTCTCTTTAGCATCCTTGGCTGCAGTTTTCCAGTGCTATGGCTTATTATTATCAATGCCAATAGCTCAAAGGCTTCGTCAAAGCCTTCATTTGACGTCATTTGATGCAATTTGAGATAGTTGTTCCCTAGGGTGAGCCTACATTGCTTAAGTAAACAAAGCGCTGGCCCTCCTAGGAGGGTCTCTCTATATATAGATGATAGGATAACCCTACCACTAAGATTACCCTACCTGACATGTAAACACAACCAAGAAAAGCAATAGATCTAACAGGGTCATTCTATTGGAAGGGTGACCGTCCAAGGAAGATGACCCTATCACCAGATAAACAGGGCCTTATCTAGAGGAAGGTAGTAGTCAATTACAAAGGCGTCCAATGCTCATCTCGATATTTTCACGAGTTTTGGCTAATCCAAGCCGGTAGACTTCCTTTGGTTGGAGCACTAATCCATCGTAAACAGCTCCAACAAAAAATTTGGAAACCTGTGACTCACTGAAATGAAGAAATATACGAAACACCCTTTGTGTTTTAAAATATCCTTTCCACCACCAGGGACTTAATTGCATTTGCATATGTATCTTTTGAAAGAGATTGGCCGTCTCTGCCTCGATTAATTTCTATAAAGGGTTAATTATCACTTTTTTTAAAAAAACACAATAATAGATATAAATATAATTTATATTATATATATAATTTATATAATTTATTTCTGAATAAGTCATGACAAATTAAGAGACATATTAACATACAAACAGTCTAAGAATGTGAATCTGTCTCAGTCGTGCTTTAAACTCTTGAGTTGTTAGTACTTTTCTCGGGAAGTAGAAGCTTGTATTACAGCCTGGGATGGTGTATCTATTTTGGTTTGGAGATTTGAATAGCTCTTTAGGACACAACCCTTTCATGGGCCACCGCTCAGCATATCGACAACTTCGACGAGTATTTACCTAAAAACAAAAACAAGGTGAGATAAACGGTTTAGATCAAGGCCGTTAATTAGTTTATGCATCACTAACAAAAGCATTGCACGGAAAGGTGGGGAAAGCCAGGGACTTACTGTCTCGCTCATTCCGCGATTTCACTAAATTTTCAAATAAGATTCAATTGAACTAAAAATGATGTAATAATTAATGGAAATGACGTATGTCATAGAACTAATTAACCCCAGAAAGTACACATTCAAAGTTAGCTCAAAAAGAGACACCATCGGGTGTAAATTACGTTACTAATGATTACGATATGATTTCAGGTTTCTAGTACTCTAAACCTCCAGTAACTAATTACTCTTTGAATCCTGTATACGATATTAAAGTGTGCGTGATTTGGAACCATTGGTATATCTCGTGAGCTAATAATACACTTACACAGAAGTAGAAGTTGGGGAACAAAAAAACCGAACAAGCAATAAACCATTTTAATATAGTGTTGTTACCTGGAGCAACTGGTTAAATTTCACCCTTCGATTGGCCTCCGTGTAGCATATCGACAACTTGGATCGACATTTACCTAAAAACAACAGCAACAAACATTTCCTAAAACATTAATGTCCTAGATACAGCTACAAATCCCTTTTAAGCAATCAGACGGGCAATCTCTGATGGCTTGGTTGATGGAGATTAACGTTTAAAATATTAATGAAAAAGGGAAACAACTCTTACTTCTGTGCAATTATAAAACTTACCTCAAACACAACAGATTGTTCAAGCTCCGAATTGAATCTGCGTTTCTGAATAACATTGATCTGTTTTTTTAACTATCTTATTCGTAAAGGGAACAAAACGAACAAGTAGCAAGCCCGACCAAGTAGACTTACCTTAAACGCAACCGGTTCCAACCTCCGATTGTACCTTTTGTAGAAGACCAACAACTTTGATGACTTTTTACCTAAAATGTTAGTAGAGGCAAATACAAATGGCTAAAGTTCAACAGTTACAAACTTACCTTATAAAGACGATTGTTTAATCCACGAGGAATGAACATGGTGACCAGTAGATTACCACACAGCAGCACAGGAAGAAGTTTCTTTTAACCTTTGTTTCTGAAAATTGTTTTCTCTGTTCTGTGAAAATTTGACAAGACATAGCACTTAACAGTTAAAATGTCAAACCGTGATTACGTCTTTGACATTTAAAGAATCTGCTGTTCGTACTCTTCATGATGAAAACAGTCAGCTCGTCAGGACTTTCTATTTTTTCATTTTACTCAAATAGCGAAAGTAAAATGTAACAACTCCTATAACAACTTTTATAGGAGTTGCATTTTAAGAATTCTGCTTGCTTTTAAAACAATTTGACAGTAGTGTTGGAAATTCACACCACTGGTACCTGTAACAACATAAATGACATCAATGTGCATGAATGAACTTAACATACCTCAACCAGGCGTTCAGCTGAAATATAAAAACAGACATTTGTGTATTAATACAAGGGATTATGCCGGTATATATAAATTTTATAAAGAATGTTCTTCGTGAGATGTGGCTGAAAAATCACAAGTACAGATAGTACATGCGTGCTTAAACTAAGTGCCTAAAGCCACTTAAGTTCGCGCTAAAAATAAGGCCAGGTTGGTAATGGGGCATTAACCCTTATATTAAATATGGTGAGTCTGAATGACAGCTGTTTTGATCTTATATGGCCTCGTTTTAACTGCATAGCTAACGAACAGACTCTGGTTCCATCAAAATAAAGAAGGGTAAAATCAAAATGTATGCGGGAAAAATACTACCAAGTATTTATTGTGCATGTGTACTACAGTAATAACTTTAAGCCTTTGAAATGGCATTAAAGCCAGTTGTTGGAGGGCATTACCCTTCAGTCTACCATAGGTAACAGTCGCCATGTTAGGGGCCATGGGCAGCTGCGTTGGTCTAAATATGCCTCATAAGCGTGGCATAGACGGTATGTGGCTAGAAAGATGATCCACATACGTCTTGGCACTTAAATTCACTAAAAAGAGATGAGAGCGGATATTACCCCTTAGTTAAATTCAACACAAAAATGCTCTACTTATGTTGGTATCATAGAAGAAAATTATGATCCATTGCAGTTCTGGGCGGGCGTGGATGGCGCAGTTGGTAAGCTCTCTGCCTTCCGATCATAAGGTCCCCAGTTCTATCTTCGGCTCTGCCGAGGTTTAAAACATTTGTGCGACCTTATTTCCCGCCTTAGCTATCTCAGCTTTCCATCCTTCCGGGGTAGGTAAATGAATACCAGCATCTGCTGGGAGCTAACCTGCAATGGATTAGTGTCCCGTCCAGGGGGAGTCAAAGACTCTAATCCGCTTAACACTACCGAAACCGGAGATAAGCGCCGGCTCCATGGGTCACCTGCTAGCAAAGGAGTTAGCTTTTAGGTCAATGATCAATAGCATTTCACTTAAAAACTTTTAAGCTTTTGAGTAAGCATGTAAGTTTATATCTCACAGTATATAAAGTTATAACTGTATTTTAAATAAACAGAAACTGGACATAAGCGGTGGCTCCATCTGCCACTTGGAGCTTAGCCAGTTCTAAAAGGATAGCAAAGCTAGTTAAGGCCTACCTCCTTCGCAGACTCTTTCAGTCAGTCTTCTCAGATTGGGATCCAACGCGTCGTACGAAGATGTCATAAAAGCGTTTTCATATGGCTCAGGTGAAACAACTTTCTGTATGGTGTTAACGTCAGGATTCGTCCCAACTGCAACGTCATAGACATCGACGAATTTCTGCCTCAAGGACGCCGCGGCTTGAGTTGCGGCATTCACATCTTGGAATCGGCCATTGTGGATTAGAACTAATGACTATGAATGAAACCTTCAGTTAGTGAAGGGCCGTTTAACACCACTCTATTTTAGGGTGTTTGAACCAAAGCTAAGTGGTCTAGATATTTTAAAAATGTCAGTCTCAAATGTTCCAGAAATGTTGTAACATTTGTCTAACAGGAAAGTTTTTATCTTGGTTTAATTAAGACTCCTGAATAAACGTGTATCAATTTCGGAAATTTTGAAAGTTGTAAGGCATCCACAAAAACATACTAGAATGTCGCTGGTGTGGAAAGAGTTCTCTGTCGCCTAATTCTACGGAAAATCTTGACATTTAGATTCAAAAAAAATATATATAAAAGAGTTAAATCCTTCGATATTTTTTCATTAACAAAAATAGCAAGAAAAAAGTGTCAAAGCCTCTAACCAAGGGATAACATAACTCGATTTGAGTAGGTAAACAAATGGGTGCCCAAGTGTAATTCTGGCAGGATCCACATGTGAACACTTTATTTTTTCAAGTTCCCACGCCAGAGGTTACACACTAGCACGTACACGCACTGGTGTTTGGTTACCAAGGGGGAACATAGCCTTGAGAAGTTCATGTTTGGACTCAAACGTTTGATATTTTTGTTCAGTTGAAAATTATTCTTAAGTTTTAAAATCAAGTCTTATTTACTTTATATATGGTATATTTTTTGTATATATTAAATATACGCTAATGAAGTAGAAATGTATACAATGATGCCAGTAATAACTTGCTGAAACAACAAGCGGATAACAATCCTCAGAACACTGAGGGTAATTATTTTTAGCACATACATGAAAAGCAAGTGATAAGGGGTGTGTCTATATAAAAGTTGTTTCTTCGATTTTAATGCTTGCACGTTGCCCTTACAACACCCACAATCAACCTCTGTATATAAGGATTCCTGAGTATAACGCCATCACAGCTTACCCTATTAAAGGTCTGGTCTCTCATCCCATTTGATGCGGTGAAGACATTGTTATTTGCCACATTCAATGCTGATGATGGGCTACTTGGGCCACCTTTATATGTTAGTGCGTCAATTTGTTGTTTAACTCGTTCCTTGTTTGCTCTGGAGTTGAGACTGAGGTCGACGCTCGCCGTGCCACCGAACGTAACCAGTGCAACATGTGTAAAACGTTCCCCAATATCAAATCCATCTATAAAGTCTTTGGCAAACTTCTTCATTTTTGCAAATCCTTTTTCTCCTGCTGCGCTCGATGCATCCAATACTAAAGTTAGATCATGCTTTCCTTCACAAGCTGTTTCACATAAAAAAATACGTTTTAGAATATAGATTTTAAAAAATAGATTCCAAGACACGTATAATAAGTGAGTGATATTATATCAATAAAAGAGAATAAAAATTATTTCCATTGATAGTAAAAATTATAAGCGCTTTTTATAAGGAAGATCTTTATTTGTCAATAAGATCAGTAAGCAACTAGTATCAATTTGCAGAGGTGGAGAAACTGGAATATCCGAAATGAAAAGAGAGTGGAAAAACGAAGAGCTTGAGATCAACAGAGAGGGAGATAAACTGGAGTACCCGAGATAAACACCGAAAGAGAAAAACTAGAATAACTGAGGTGAACAACAAGAGAGAAATACCGTTTTCCTGAGATGAACACCAAGAGAAAAAAACGGAATACCAAGATGAGCATCAAGTGAGAAAAACGGTAGTACCAGATATAAACACAAAGGGAGATAATATAAATCCATATATAAACACAAAGGGAAAAAATATAGTACCAGATGCAAACACAATGGGAGAAAAACTGGAGAACCTGATATTACTACAAAGGGAGAGAACCAGAAGCATCCAAGACGAGAAAATAAGGAAAAAAGAACAAGGGATATCAGATCGACTAGTACTAATTCCGTTACAATCTGTTAACGTAGATGAGTGCTTCACCAGCCTTGAATGCAGGCATCGACAACTGAATGCTTTTTTGTTAACTGCCAATATTAATAGTATAGTCTGCAGTTTCGCTTCCTTAATTACACGCGGAAGGTCCTGCTAAGACTGTAAAAATCTTTTTAGTAGTCATTTTTTTCTAATTAAAACCCAGAGATCAAGTTATCTATCATAGAAATCTTGTCAGCTCCTTAAGATAGATGTTATAGAAATTAACAATATATACGTAGATAAAATTAAAACGCACTTTGTTTTAAAGGAAACATAACAATGTAAACCTTTTGCTATTTTATGACGCTCCTTTTTTGTAACCTAATTATTATTTTGTGGATTTTATTTACTTTTTGTCAAGGATTTTGCTTTAAAAATAAAATTGTTTTTTCTAGTAAAAACCTCAATAAGTTGTGTTACTCACTTGGTGGCAAACATGACCTTGTCTAAAACTGATGGAAAACGCGGGGCCGTTTTGACTTTCAACTCAAAATAAGCTAACAGATATCTCGAGCTACGGGAACCTATCAGAGCTCGTAAAACTGGATATTGATTGTTTTTATAAATATAATAAGATGTGTTGTTATGTAGTTAGTGTGTTTTCGACTCAATTGCGCGCTCTCTTTGGTTAAATCAAGGTCACATAGATGAGTTCAAATCAAATGTTACCCGGTTGGTCAACATCTAGAAAATTGCTGACCAGCCAGTGAACATTGCTGGCGTGCTGCCATGTTTGGAGTGGGAAATTTCGGCGGGAAAATTGGTGGTCGCGCGTACTAAAAGTTTGTTTTCGCAATTCAAAACCAAAAATAGAGCCCCCAAAGATACGTTTTGCTCATCTTACAGAAGATTAATTTGGAAAACTCCTTGTAAAGTAAGACTCCATAAACACTCAAAACGCCACGAGGACTGCTGTACGTTTGTATCTTCTCTCTCATTATTGTGATGAATTGTTTTGTTTTAATAATTGTGTTTTATTTTGTTTATGCTATATAGTATGATATGTAATGCTCTTATGTGTTGTAGAATAGGATGGTATGTTATGGTGTGAAATTGTTTAACGTGATACTGTATAGTATGGAATTAATACAGTATGGTGTGATACGAGTATAGGATGACTCCTTTTGGTGTGAGGAATAACACGATATGAAGTGTGTGATAATAAATTGCATGATGATTCGTATGGTGAGAATGAATATGATACGTTGTGACACGACCATGGTATTATGGTTTAGTAAAATCACTCAGGTTATTATAGAGTTTCCTGTGCTCACATTGGTGGAGGCCCACGTATTATGCCGGTTATATTCATCTTGGGCGAGGTGCAAACATTTTCCTTTATTTGACAGAATAGTTTCAATAACAATAATTTTACTAATATAATTATTCGCCTCAGGCTCGGTGAATATCTAGGTGGTGAATATTCTCCCGACTTCGTCTTGGGGAATATTCACCAGATATTCACTTTGCCTTCGGCAAATAATTGTTAAATATAGTGCTCGGTAAATAATAGTTAAATATAGTGCTCGGTAAATAATAGTTAAATATAGTGCTAACTTCGTGGTGGGTATCGACAAGCCATAAAGCAGGAATCGTCAGTCCGACAACATTTGCTTTCACCAGGGCAGAAATAGTCGTCTTCCTTCCCTACGGGAGCAACAGATCCACCCCTTGGTCCACAAGCAATCAAACGCTCTTTAGGAAATACACCGCATTCACCGAAGGTACGTGATGGTGGCTGACATTTCCCAGGCTTCGCTGCAAACAAAAGCAACGTAAATAAATGTCTGAATAACAAACAAAAAGCAACATTTAAATAAGAAGAGTTCTTAAAAAGTGACAACAAAACTAACGGTGTAAAAAATAAATAAAGTTCATTTAACTTACAAACGGTTTATCACAGTCCTTCTATTCTGCTGAGGTACTCTCTAGTATCATCTAATCAGTTAATCTTACTTCACTGCATTCTTTATTTAGTTATTTGTCTAGAAGCGGAACTAATCAGAAGAAAGGATTTTACTAGTTTACTAGTTATGTGATACTTTTAGTTATGTGGTAGATTTCAATAGGGAAACCATATTTTCTGTTTAATTTGGTTTGTTTTTATTGCTTAGTTGCATCATTTTATGTTGCTGATTAGTATGGGTTAAAGTTATTAAATTAGTAGTCTTACCTTTGTCGAGGTTTTGGAACTGTATTCCAAATTAATAACATGTTAAAACAAGTATAGAAATATACACTTATAGCCTTAAAATTTGAGTACCTTGACACATTCTTTGTTGAATTGTAGACACTTGTCCTTTTAACTGTTCAGGGCGATTAGCTTTAAATACATTTCCATTTTCCGATGCAACTGATCTTAAAAATGAAATGTCAACGGCACTGTTTGTACCAATAGCGTAGCGATTAACCTTAACTTCATCTAAGGCTTTTACTGCATCCGCAAAGCTCTCTGAGGTAGGAGAATCTCCTGAACTTATCACAAGCAATTGGCGCGGATGACCTTGTCGCATCCCTCCTTTGAGACTAAATAGGTCTTTTCTGGCAGCTTGTAAAGCAAGATCTAATCTGCGCTGGGGGGACTCTCCTTTCGTCATTCCATTTACTGCACTTGTCAGTTCGTTTGCTGACTGAATACCATTGAAGTCTCGAATCACCCTTCCGTTACTGTCGTACTGCACCAGACCGATTTTGATATCGTTTTCGGAATCTGCCAGCTCGTGGATCAGAGATTTTGCAAACGTTTTTACCTCTTGGAAGTCTTCTGGCGATTGGCCGGCAGATGAGTCTATAAGAATTCCGACGTCCATGGTAATTAAACAATCTGAAATGAAATACGAGCGTTTTTTTTATTACCAAATTATTCATTTTGTACGATTGTGATCTTTTTCAAAGGTAGCATTGCAAGGCATAATTTGCCAACTGTATCCATTTAGAAACGTGGTCTCTACTCACAATGGCACTTACAACAGTCCTTAAATATATCACAATATGTAGAAACAATTTCATCACACTTTCTCATCGAGAATAGCTACCAACGTTTCACGCTAGAACACAGAATCTTCCAAACACTTGAATGTGAAAAGAAAATGTGTGGTAGAGCAGCTTAGCGTGTTACGTGAAATCTGCATTGTGTTCGGCGAAAGGCACGCGACGTTTAGGAAAAGTGCGTGACGTCTTCTACAACTCATGTAGCACTACCTCTATTTCGTCTGTGAAGGTTGTAAGGTAAACCGATTTGAAAAGGCGTTTTATTTTGTACCGCGTTTTTGCATGTAAACTTGTAACTTTGCATGCGTTTGATGCTTACAAGCCCAATTTATGTGCTTTTGCACATGCTACAGTGGCAACTTTCTAGGGGAATTTACGACTGCAAACCTCGTGATAAAACAAAGCCAAAGTTTTGACATGGAAAGTTTACAGAAATCTCGTATATTGAAAAGTAATAAAAATGAATTATGGCAGGAGCCCATAAGTAGAAACGAGAAACTCCCATACTGGTTTATTCTTAGATCGCTATTCGCGGGAAATTTCAAGTGAGGTTCCGGTCCTCAGAAAGACAAAGGACGAGAAACCGCACTACCATGTTCGATTTCCAACTCATCTTCCCCTAAACTGTGTTCTGAACTACTAGAGACTTCAAAATCTTCGTCTAAAACGACACTTAAATTACCGGAGGAATCAGACAATTCTTCCTCACTGCTGTCCGCCATTTTTGTTTCGCTTTGATGGTAATACAAACTTTCGGTGACGTCAATGATTAAGTATGGAGGCATGTGATTGGTCTGAACTCGTGGGAACTATGAACTAAAATTAAGTCGGTTCGTGAAAACGCCCTTTAAACAGAACATGGGAGTCGCTCGCTCCTACTTATGAGCTCCTGCTTAAGGCTAACATAACAAGATAAATCTTCAAGGCAATATGTTTAAAAAGGTCACTGGACTTGCTAAGCAAATCCACTGAGCAACCGATAAATCATGCCAAACCAAGTACTAGATTTAGTGAATGAACATATTGAGTAGAAAACCCGAGGCTTTGTTAATAATTCCATTTATTATATAGCTAATGCTTTTTCTACTCGAAAACGCGCTCTCATTTGCTAAATCGAGGTCACGTGGATGAGTTCAAATACAATGTTACCCGGCTGGTCAACAACTCGAAAATTGTTGACCAACCGGTGAACATTGCTGTCGGGCTGACACGTTTGAGAGCGGGAAAATTCGGCCAGAAAATTGGTGGCCGCGCGTACTAAAAGTTCGTTTTTGCAATTTTGACTACTGTTTTCATTCAAAAACAAAAATGGAGCCCCCAAAGAAACGTTTTACCGCATCCAAAACAATCAACACGCCAAAAGGACTGTTGTACGTTTGTATCTCCTCTCTTATTCTTGTATTTAATTTGTTTTGTTTTAATGATTGTTGTTTATTTGTTTATGCTATATAACAAAAGACTTAATGACTGCTCCCCCGAGAAAAATCTGTTTTGTTTCCCTCAAATCTCGATGAACATCAAGATTATCGGGAACAAAAAAGATGTTTCCCGAGGGAGCAGTCATTAAGTGTATAATTTTGAGGATTTATTAAAAAACAGTAAAAAATATCTTTAAAAGTCAACAAAATTTAAAACTCACTTTTCTTGTGTGGTGTACAGGCTCTCCTACATGAACCGGGGCTTTGACAACAGCTTTGACCCGCCTGACTACACTCGTTGTCTAAGGAACATGCATCATCGCCTGCATTAGGACAATCTTCTTGGGGTTGTTCAAGGCGTGGACATTTTTCGTATTTCGCTGCAAAAAGATTCAAGAAATCATCGATCATTAATTTTCAAAATAGTTTCAAAAGATAACTGGTTTTAATTTCATTATATAAACGAATGCTCTCAGGACTTGATTATCTAACTTCTTTTTATTTGTATGTGGAACAGACTACCCAAAACACTTTTCAGTTTTTCATAACATTTTTTTTTTCATATTTCTGTATTAGTGAAGTGAAAATAAATGTTGTTAAGCTTTAAGGTTTCCTCAATAATTTTTTTTTTGTTTCTATTTTTATAAACGTTCTTGTAACTTGCTCTGGATTACTATCTAAAGCTCCTCTTTTTGAACATTTTTCAACCCTTTTTAAGGATTAATAGCTAAATCCTTTACGAGCCTAGTGGCCCATGGAGACAGCACTTATCTCCGGTTTCTGTAGTGTTAAGCGGATAAGAGTCTTTGACTCCCCCTAAACGGAATACTAATCCATCGCAGGTTAGCTTTCAGCAGACGCTGGTACTCATTTACCTACTCCGGAAGGATGGAAAGCTAAGTTAGCTTAGGTGGAAAAGAAAATCAAACAAATATTCACATCTCGGTAGGGCTGGGATCGAGCTGGAAACCTTGTGGTCGGAATGCAGAGATCTTCCCGGTCTTGTATGGGAAGTTATTGGACCGATTTTTGGCCAATCAACGTGCTGGATTTGGTTATTGGCCCTAGCAATTTGACTTGCCATGTAATAAATACCTTGTATGAGATTAATGTTTGCATAAATTTGAAATAAAATATGTTCTATTTTTCCGGAAATTCTTTTCATTTTCAAAAGCTGTGAAATAAATTCTATTTAGGTTACAAACGTAAAAAGTAATCAAAATACGTGTTTTCTAATAATAAATAGCTATGGAAATTTTGGTGGCAACACTAGAACACTTTGAAGGAAAATCGAAAAAAAATGGGTGGTCTATTTGATCCCTTCCCCCAGCCTTGCACGTTCGAAGGTTAATAATGGCAATAATACATTTTCTCTATAGCATTACTACTAAGCCTCATTAGCTAATAAACTCGAAGACTGTGATATTAAATTCGAAGGCTACTGCATTACCTAAAATAGTGATTCAAATTTTCTTTTTAGGCGATAATCAATTAATTTTCTGTTTTATGCCAAACCGGCCAACTTAATTTTTCAATATCAAAATATATTTCCCTGCTTGTAATTAATAAAAAAGTGCATATTCCAAGCTCAAATCATATCCTCTGCAAATTCGACTATCACGCCAAGATCTGAGCCGTCGAGCGATTAAACATT
>JAOBBB020123021.1:0-12930 GCA_025331005.2 Zoanthus gigantus
TCTGCGTATAATCTTAGGTCTGCTGATAGTTTGTTTCTTAGCGTTCCATTGATTAAAACTAAAAAGACTTTAGGAGAGAGAGCATTTGCTATTGCAGCACCAAAATTATGGAATTCTTTACCTATAGAATTGCATCAAATTGAATCAATTTCTCTATTTAAACATCAACTAAAAATACATTTATTTAGGCTGGCATATTGTTAATTAGTTAATTATTATAGTTATATATTAATTCGTTTATTACATTTTTATATATTTTATATTAATTTTATCTATAATGTGCGATAGATCATTTTTGTGAATATCGTGCAGTATAAGTGATTAAGTTATTATTATTATTATTATTATTAATTCAAATCACTAAAGTTTATTCACAAGTAGTTTACTAAACAGCCGGCTGCCATCTGTATTTAACGATTATCTTTATTTTGCTAATCTTGAATAAACATAGATGCTATAACTTTAGATATGCCTTAAACAACATTTTTTACTGTATAACCCAAAATTCTGAACAAGTATTAAGAAACAAACTGTTAGTGGTATAGCTCCTGATTTGTGAAAATAAATTTAAAGAGCTTTTTGTGCAAACCCAGAACTTGTCTGTTTATCAAAGGGTACTGATTTATAGAGGTATAATTTTTTATTTTAATAGGTATTTTATATAATTGATTTCATTCAGCATTTTGTTTTTTTATTACTATACTTTATATAATTTATTGTATCTTTAGTTTTTTATTATTGTAATTTATACAATTTATCGTAACAATTGTACTATTTGTAACTTATACAGTATGTCAGCAAATAAGGTACATTTTTATATAGGCAGCTAGTGGAGATCTATTAAGATAGGTATAATTTTCGAGTTTTGTTCTCATCATTGATTCAGAATCTATTCTTAGCATTCAATATGAAGAGTGCTTTCTTTCTAAAGTGTAATTTTAGCTCGACAAAATTTTTGTGAAAGTATCAAAAGGCTTGAAACAACATACAGTATTCAAGACACTTTCAGTAATGGAGTTAAAGGAACTAAAACCAATAATTATTGTAGAATTGCATGCAGTTTACTTATCCTGCTGATGAACAGTAACTGTTTTGCTGTTTCTTTTCAGCAGCATTGTAGTTATGTCTTTCTAAATAATTATATATTAGGTAATAACTTTCAGATGGCTCTCAGCTACTGGCTGCTACATTTGACATGTTCAGTGTTACATCATTTAACGTTCTTTTTTTAAAGGAAACTGAAAAGATATTCAGACAAGAAGCAAATACAAGCCTAGCAAATGTGGCAGATTTGAATCTTGAGACAACCCCGGATTCAGAAATCCAAGACTTCTCATCAGTGTTGTCACAGTATAACAGGTTAGCTTAGTTATGTTATCAGGGACAGATCCAGGAATTTTAAAAAGGGAGGGACCAACTTCTAAATTCTATATCCAGTCTCTGAACTCCCTCAAGAATAAAGCCTTCAGTGGTTGCTACAATACATCTTGGCTACATTTACAACAAAAATTTTAATCCACCCTTTGGCATCAAAAGACAATGTCTAACTAAACTAAGCCAAGACAAAAAGTTTAGATGGCTATATTGTAATTTTATTGAAATGAGGTGAAAAAATCAGTGCCTGGACCCCTCCCCTAAATGTACCACTCAGGATAATATGTCAATATTCTATATAACCAAATCAACAATATTCTTTTTAAGGGTCAAAGTTCATTTATTTAATACATTAGGAACTATATAAAAGCTAAATTCTTTACAAGACAGTGGCTCATTGCATTTGACGAAGTAGAATGCATGTATACTAATCTTGCCATTGCTCATGGGCTCAGGCCTGATTCTGTTTGGGAGCATTTTTGGGAGGTATGTGATCATGGTGCATTGGTAACTAAGTGGGCTTGATAGAAAATATAAAAATTAATATACTGCACTCAGTGGTGAATTTTGATCAAGATTTTGCTTGTTAATCATGGACTCTTTCAGTAAATTCAATTGAAAAACTATTTTATTATATCAGAGCAGAAAAATTTTACTGGAGTCGATGATGGCAAAGCAAATTTTGATCAAGATTTTGACTGTCAGTCTTTTGCTTGGACTCCCAGCTAATTCAGTTGAAGAGCTGTTTTTCACAACAGAAATTTTTTTTGACTCATTTGCGAATTTTGATCAAGATTTTGCCTGTCGCTGTTTGCAGGGTGGCAATTTAGCATATACACTGCAACTTAAAAACACGTGTACATTTATCGCGATCAATTGCAATTGCAAGCAGATCACGAACATTGTCACAGGTGTTCTCGCGATCTGCTCCCACCGTGGCTGCGATCTGCTCGAATTTTGCTTGTGATAAATCGTGATCAATGATGATTGCGAGTAGTGATCGCGAGTATTTTTAATCATCAACAATATTGTACTAGAATGCACTTACAGTACATGTATATAAACTCGGAACTTCAAGCACTGACAACTAAACAAGTTTTAAGGCAAGTTTGTAGCCATCATGAACACTCTCGCTTAATCATCATGTTCTTCTGATGTAGTAAATTTTGTTATCAAACTTTGCATTTTTTAGACAAGAGATGCTTAAATTCTTTAACCAAAAGCAATCTTATACAAACATTTAAATTTTTAGAAATTATGTGAACTCTTCAGCCAAGCATTTGAAAATACAACACAAACAAAAACAACATTTTGTGGCAGTGACTTTAGTGTTCTTAAAAGATAATAAAAACTGGATCCATGTGACAGGACTTACAGTAAATATCATACTGTAAAATACTCAAACAAAACTCTAAGGGAAGTAATTTAACTACTGAGAAGTTTTTCTCTTGCGTTTTTGTCAATTATCAAAGTTCAAACTCATTTGTTCAAGATCGGAAACTTTTTGACCTGACTTGAAAATAAACTTACATTTAATAACAGTATCGTATTTTCAAACACAATAAATGCTTTGAGCAGTATCTTTAATATATATACATCGTAGAAATGCATGTAAGAAAATATTTCTAAACTTTTTTTTTGTAACTGTAGAGCAGTAGTGTGACCATTGAAAAAGGATTTGTATCTTTGTCTTTGAATTTAAAAATTATATTTTATTGTATCTGTAAATTATTCAAAGTAATTATGAATTGTTGGAGGACCTAAGTCAAAAAAGATTCCAGTACTGTTACCATACAAACAAGTGTAGGCATTATGAAGCAAAGCACAAGCACTATATAAGCTCCCAACTGGACTTAAACCTATTTTCAGATTTTTTTTGAAGTCAAGGAATGCAAAATAATTGGTTATGTCTCCAAATACCCATTCAACAGCCGTGCGTACTCCACTCATTGATTGGTTAAAAGCTTGTTGTTCAGCAGTTTTGTTTACAGATTGATATGGTGACATCAAGTGTACCCTTAAAGGGTATGCAGGGTCACCATATACACAAAGTGGATCTCCTCTAGTGTTATGGGAATATCTGGATAAACCATCTAGCAGGTTGGACATTTGCAGCATTGATGCATCATGTCTTTTCCCCTCTGTTAAGAAATAAATCATTATCAACTTTGAAGAAAATACAATATTCAAAAATCATTATAATAAAAAAGATTTAAAAATTAGAAATTATATTTTAATGATGAGGACCACTTTGGAGTGGAGAGTCGAGAGCAGCACCTTTCCTATGGATCTCTTGTGCGTATTTCTCCAGATGCTGAGGTTGTAACCAAGGTTGATTAAGATCCCTTAGTAGATGTCCAAATGTACCAACAATGTGGTCTGTCACCTCACCAAGAATCAGACTCATTTCAGGCACTGAACGACCAAACCGCGGGATCAAATCACTTAGGCGACACGGATAGGCAAATCGCCGTAAAAACATCAAAAGCCCCTCCATACCAGACGCTATAGTTCCGTTGGCACAATTAAACTTTTCCGGGATTTGAAGGGCATCAAATAACATGTCCAACTCGGAGAGTTGAAAGCGAAAATCCGATTTGAATTCTGCATGCGACATGTCATCTAGTTGTTTTTCAATACGGCTGTATTGCCAATACGAAAAAGATGGGTTTTTTCTCGTTAACGAGTCGTACATGAACAAAAACTCTTCTTCGTCGATGTCATCATCGATATACATCATTGTAGCACAAGACAGAAGATTCTTCTTTGAATACATTCCAGAAAAGAGAAAGATTTCGTCCTCTCAAACAAACTAAAGTTACAATTTAGTCAGGACGAGGACGATAACAAAAACATTCGCACCAATCTCCGCGCGGCCAAACTTCGTCATCGTCTTCGTCTTTGTTCTCGGATCTAAAGGTCCCTATTAGTTTTTTGCTGTGGGTAGAAAAATTGAATAGGACTATTAGGCTCTTTAATCTTGTTATTATCGAAAGTTGTAAATAAGAACTAAAGTAATTACTGATTTTAAAATGATTAAAGTTAAATCTTTTCCGAACATAGCGACTTATCGGAGCCGGTATTTATCGGTTTAAGCATGGTTAGGCAGATTAGAGCTTTGAGTCCCCCTTGTACGGGACACTAATCTATCGCTCGTTAGCTTCCAGAGATGCTGTATGGCACATGGTACTCGTTTAGTTGTACTCGAAAGGATGGAAAGCGGAGTGAGCTTTTTGGCTCCAAAAGAGTCGTCACAGAAATGTTCAAATCTCGGGAGAGCCGGGGATCAAACATAGTACCTTGTGGCTATAGAGGGAAGAGCGATCTCACCAACTCGGCACCAAACACGCCACCGGTTAATAATTAACGAAATAGCAATTAATACTAATTGTAATAACAAAGATACCTGTGAAACCAAGTTTATAACCAAGATTAAAATGTAGGCAAATTGCGGAAACCAACTGCGTACAGTACGGCATGTAAGCTTCCCATGAAATTCAAGATTTGAACAAGCTTTGTGATTGGCTGAATTAAGGTTGGAGTGAGTTTTATCTTTCCTTACATTGGTTCAAATTTCATGGGAAGCTTACATGCCGTGTTAACCCAAACTGCTGGTTTGTACCACGCCATTATCCTATTATCAAATTATTTTCGTCTAAAGGCGATATTAGAATATACCTTTTCTAATGTATTTTATTTGGTCGCCCTCGTTATCTTCAAAACATCTGTTTATATGCCAATTGAATTAACTTAAGCAGCTTAGAATCTAATTCTAAAATTTCTTTTGTTTGAGAACAGCAGTTACGATTGATATTAATTTTAATAAACAATTTTTGCAAAGAACCATTCGCTCATTTTTGTCTTGACGAGTAGAGGTGGTTGGTGTCATTCGTTACATTTTAACTTTTACGCTAGTAACTGAAAGTCTACGAATTGATCATTAACTTTTTTTTTTCTTGAAAAAACTATATAAATCTGAACTAACGAATTCTAAACTAGATTTACATGGTATCTTAAACACTTATTTGGAATAACAGGTGGGTACAAGAATATATTCAGAAAATGTGTCAACAAATAAAAGAACTAATGGAAGCATGTTAAATCAGTTTGCCAACAAAGAATTATATTGAATAAAAATCTAAAGTGAACAATTTTCTCAAAGCAATTAGACTAAGTGATAGAGCTTTGGCACGTCGTAAAAGTTGATAGACTATTAGAAGTGGAAAAAAATTGAATATACACCGAGAAAAAGAATATTTGAATATTACAATAAGCAGGCCATTGCCATCTCATTTTGTTCATTTTTGAGACCGATAGCTTGCATGGCTAGTCACCTGTCATCAGATGACAAAATATAGCGCATGTACCGGTGTGCGATTCATTTGTAATGAGTACAAAAAGTCCTCAGATTTTTAGTTTTTAAAAACAACTACAAAAGGCGCAAAGCTTCAGTGGCCAAAGAGCGGGAAAAGTATTTTATTTACTTGTTTTCCATTAACATTTTTGTTAGATTGAAAGCCCTCCTTTTTTAAATTTGTGATTTCATTTTTAAGAGCGGTTGGCATAAACTACACGTTTTGTGACTAATAAGTTTTCTCTCAATTCAGCTCAAAGCTTTTAAGGCATTATATGCGGTTTAACTCCGCAAAATTATAAATATGTGTTCATAAGAAGCTATTCCAAATCTAAATTTGTAAACGCGTTCCTCGTGGAATGATAAAATCTCTCTACATTAGATAAGATTAGGGATTCACAATGAATTTCAAAGAAAGAACTCAAAACATGCTTAAATGAAAATATACAAACAATCGAGTTTATGCTTTGTGTGCAGGTAATTCTTGCCAAAAGTGGCATTGTTTAATATCAGATTGGGTTTAGGACAAAGAAAAGAAAGCTCGTTCTTTGAATGAACTGGCCACAAATCAAGGTTTGTAATCTTCGATACAGCTGATGATGCGGGGGCAATTTATGGCAACTAAACTATAAAAGGATAGAAAATATTGTTAAACAGTGAAGTTCAGTTTGGAGTCTTTAGGAAGTACAAATTTGACTTGGAGTCAGAAGGGAGGAAAGACAAAATTCAGGGTGAGTTACTAGTTCAGTTATTTTCATTTTACATTTTACTGAAGATTATTCAAATGCAAGGTAAATGTTCCCGAGCCTTTTTTTTAATATATAGATGAAGAGTCAATCATTTAATGTGAGATAGATCCGAAGCTAAGCTATTCACGAGCACTGCCTCACAAGAACTATGACTGGTAAACTAAGATTTTTTGCTAGTATACTCAACTTGGGTCACGTGTATAACTCAAAATCAGCGTTCTAATTTAGCAGTGTTGAATGCAATATTTTAGAGGTAATGTCGTTTTGAAAACGGAAACATTAAACATAGAAGAAAACCATGGAATAATATCTTACAGATGACAATCTGCCAAATCAGTCAAAACTAGCAAAATCGCATTTTTACGTCTCAATTGCAAAAAAAAATCTCGCTTGCAGTGTCTGCCAACTGAACAGCGTAACAATAAGCATGCAAAGCGTTTGTATTTTAATATATAACACTGAAAATATAGCAGAAATTTTAAAAGAACTCGCTGAGGAGGCTTTTCTGCGTGAAAAACATTGAGAGAAACGTTAAAACCAATCTCAATTTACTCAAAGAGAGCACTTTTAAGAACATAAATACTTCTAAATTACCGCACCACTTATAGCTTTCAAAATCTTTAATACTGCTGTCCTCCAGTCCAACCATATATATACGGTTGTGGGTTATGGGGAATTGCTAATAAACCATTTTTGAATCAAACAAAATAACTAGTGGGAAGGCAGACCTAGGAAAAAGGAAAAGGTCCGTCTAAAATTTTGCAAACTGACTGGAGAACAGGACACTTTGCAGCAAGAAGTTAACTCGCGGAGAATGCTTATTCAAATCAAATTTGTAAAGCAAACATTACGATAATATTGATGTTTTTTTCTATAAAAACGACACAGTAGTAAAACAGGCGATGTTTTACTTTTATTAAATACTACTACTACTACAACTACTACTACTACTATTACTACTACTACTATACTATTACTACTACTACTATTACTACTACTGACTACTACTACTATTACCATTACTACTACTACTACTACTACTACTACTACTACTACTATTACTACTACTACAACTACTATTACTACTACTGACTACTACTACTACTACTATTACTACTACTAGAAGTACTACTACTGCTGCTACTACTATTACTACTACTACTACTACTACTACTACTACTACTACTACTACTACTACCATTACTATTACTACTACTAAAGGAGAGATTTTACTAAGTTTAGAATAAGCAATCACAACCTAGCTATTGAAGCAGGTCGATACACCAAAACTGCGGTTAATGATAGATTATGTCTATTTTGCCCTCTAAATGTGATTGAAAACGAAGAGCACATGCTTACAAAGTGTAAATTATATAAAAGTTTACGGAATCTGCTTTTCGCTAATGTTAAAAGTACAAATACTCAGCTTAACCTGAACAATATTCATACGTTGCTGTCCACTAATAACGACAAAGTTATTAATTATCTTGTACGTAGTATTTATATCTAAATGTTTTAAATTACGGGAAAACACTATACAAGTTTTATCAAAATAATGATAAGTTCAGTTAATAGTCAACAATGTTTTTAATAGTTATACCATTGACTTTGATTAGTATATTGTAGTTTAATACAAATTTACATCCACTTGTAATCTGTTGTAATATTGTTTTACGCTTTTGTTTTGTTAATGTTTAAAAAAAAAAAAGACACACTTTAGCAATACCTGTAAATTATTGAGGTCGTGCAAATAAAGCAATTTGAACATACATACTATACTATACTATACTTCACTATGCTGTACCATACCATACACTACCATACTATGCCTTACCATACTATACAGTATTATACTATACTGTCCTATACTATACTATGCTGTATCTATTTTATTCTATTTGAGCCAAGCCATTTTATTTATAAAAAATTTGTTAAATTCTTTTTTGTTCAAATTCGGCTTCGCCTCATGCAGCATTAAAATTTTTCGTTCAACGTGTGGCCAGCGCGTGTGTCTATCTGTAAACAAAACAGTCTCTTACTCTTAAATACTAAATTGTACTGTACTATACTAATCTATATTATGATATGATATATGATAAATGATATTATATGACATGATATGATATACTAAACTATACTTTACAAAACTAAACTGTACTTTACTGTACAGTATACCATGCTTTTTTTTTAAGTAAAAGTTTGATTTTAAATCTAAAAATCTAGGGCGGAAGATTTCAACTAAATTATTTAAGATATGTATGGTTTTGTATAAAATGTTTATAAGTATGTTTTATAATATAAACACATGAACTGTTTGCAAAAACTTCTTTTGTTAATACTCTAATATTGTTTATTAATTTATAACTAACCTTAAAAGCAGCATATAAAAGAAGAACACTCACAATTAACTGGATCGAGTATAGCGAGATGGTTACCAGATGAACCGACAACATAACTGCATTCAAACACAACATGTTATAAACATAGGCGATATAAAAGTAAGATATAAAACAAGCAATATAAAGTAAGATCGTAAAAGAGATCGAAAAATAATGGAGTATTGTTAAAAATTTTTAATTTTGTTATTGCTACCATTATCCCATGTCAATACCACTGTTAATGCCACTACTAAGTACTGTCAAAGTCATTTTCACCACAAAATTTGGACTCTGTCGCCATTAAATATCATAGAAAAAGAAATTGAAAGGATATATGCAAAAAATCTGTCTTTCAAGTGGAAAGGGCAGATAATTGAAAATTTTCTGACACAATGAAAAATTAGAAAACTCGAGTTGTAATTTGTAGCATTCATTTTTTTTTCTTTTTTCAGATTTTTAATAGTTTTTCGTTTTTTCATATTTATGTATATGTATGCATGTGTATATGTATATATATAATTTACGTAGCAGTCAATATCTCCTAAATAGCCATATATGTATCACAAAATGTGAATGTAAATAGATATTAAAGGACAGTAAATATTGTAGCTATTGAAATGTTTGTAAATAAAGAAAATATTAAAATTTAAAAAAAAAAAAAAAAGATAGTATTTGGTCATTCCTCTTCCTTTTGTTTAGTTGCTTTTAAAGGAGCAGTTTGTTAAATTGTTATAACTTAAAGCCAAAGAAGTCTTCACTTTTAATTCCTTGGGAAACGTTATATCAAATTTGCAACATCTCCGAATATGAGATTCAAATGATGAATTTAATATATAGTGTGTCAGTAGAATACAAATATATTCTGGCTCGCAGTAACTAATTATTTAATTGATTAGTTAAGTCATTACCTGATTAACTATTAGACTATCAAACTATAATTAAAGATACCTGCAACCGAGTTATAAACTGTCTACTTGCATGCATGTATACCTTGGAAGTACGTAGCAAAGACTATCTTCAATTGACAACCTTTGGATATGGTACAACGGATCAGAATGGAATCTCGCCATGGTATTTACAGCAGAGCAGAAGTGTTCTGGCTGAAAAAAGAACACTTATCAGCAATAATAATAATAATAGTAATGATGATGATGATGATAATAATAAATAGTAACAACAGTAACAATAGTAACAATAATAATAATAAAATAGCTGTAAAATACTATCAACCGTAACATAACAAGAAAAAATGACAGTTCAAGGAAGAATCGTAATCATGTATCAAGGTTATACTCTCTGTACTTCAAGGAAAACGGCCACTCAAAACGATTGCACTCCAAATCCTATCTCCCTGTTCAAACCGAATCATTTCAAACAAAAACAAAAAGGTGCTCAAATCCACTGCTTATATGCCTCGTATTCCCCACAGGTTATTGGGGTGCTTGGATTTCCACTGACTAGTACATTTCCTTGTGTTTCCTGGTCAAAATCCATAAAGAACCAAAAAATTTGTTAAATGGATGATGCTTGAAAGACGACTTACTCCCATAAGAAGGCAGCCCACTTGTTAAAGTTGGTTAAGGGAATCCAGCAGTTTTTTTAAGGAATTCAACCACTTTCAAAATAAAAATACATTCATGCATGAATAAAATAAAAGCTTTTATCAACAAGCTCTTAATATCTATTAATGTAAGACACCACACCTTTGAAGGAATGAGTTTTATGTTTAGTGCTTCCAAAGCCAAGGAGAGCTTGTCTGTAATACTGATGTCAAATCCTGTAAATTAAGAGATCTAGTTTTGTCAACTCTACAGCTAGAACATTAATAAACAATAACTTTTAACGAGCTTTTTTTAAACTGTAACAAATATCAAAATTATGTATTGATTGTTTTTATAGAGCAGTTTCATGCTATTCCTTTATTTCAATTTTATCAAATAAAATATATATTCTATAATCAATGTCTAAAAAGCCAACTTTTCATTTTATAATACAACTGCTAATATTGGGCAATTTACAAAGAGTTGTAAATATATCAGTTAGAGATTAATACTTACGAACAGCTTTCAACTTCCCTGTATCAGTCAGGAAATCACGACCTACAGTAACAAAAAGAAATTATATAATAAATATCTGGGAACCTTAGCATTCTAATGAGTGAAAGAATAGCCTTCTGCCACTCAAACTACTCATAATAAGATCAGTCACACTAACCATCAAGATAAGCAAACAAAAGGGAAGTCAGGGGTGGATCCAAGAAATTAAACTTTCTGCAACAGTACTATAAATCAATTTCAATTTACTTCCTGAACATATTATCAAGAACCTTACCTTGAACAAAAAACCCTCCAACTTTATTCCAAAGAGGTGCCAGTTTTTGGTTCAATGTAAAAATTAGACAATACTGAAACAAGCTTTTAGTAAAATTAACACTTCTCAGTATCTGTAAAAGGAAAACAAAAAATTAATTAATTAGAATTTAAAAAATTATTAATGAATGAAACGATAGCATAAGTAGGGATTCAAAATTCCCCATTTTTCAAAATAAGGTTAGCTACCTGTACATTCAGCTTGTCAAGTAGATTCAGAAAACCTTTGGCTGTCTTTACATCTTTCTGGGAATTATTGTAAAAAAAAGACATTCCAGTTATTGTTGTTTTTTTTTGGGTTAGGAAGGCAGGCAAGGGGTCAGGATTTGGTAGAATTGCCTTGCCCTGGGAAAAAAGGGTTTTGATGTTTGAGACTCGTCAGGGGCAAGGTTTTGACAGCATACAGTATTATGATTTTTTAAAAACAGATTATATGGCCTAAGGGGGGGGGGGAATTTTGATATAAATGATTATCTATTTGTGGCCCTAGGAGTGGATTTTGACATTTTTGGAGGGTAAAATGTCAAATCCCCACCCCTTGCTGTCCTCCCCTCCCACAGGCATCGATAGTTACATCATAATTGACTCAAATTAAAAGTGCCACATAACAGGGATGCAGGTGGTGCAAAGGGGTCTAATAACCAACAACGAAAATTATGCAACAAAAGTAAAAAATCTAAGAAAGGTTTTTGTGCCATATGATATGTATTCCTGACACTGAATATTACTTAAGTCTGAAAATTAAATACCTGTGCTATGATGACAATTACATTCCTTTGCTTCAAGCTGGGTGACAAGAGAATCCTGTCTTCTGTAAAGATCAACTCTCTAGCAACAGTAAAATGATAACAAATAACCCTAAAAAGTTCAATACTTTCTATAAACTACTAAAAATAACTTTTACTCAAAGTCAAACATTGTTGAAGTTACGTTCAAATTTGAAATAAAAATAGTTACGTTACTAGGTTTGGGTTTAGTACGTGATTCAACATCTTACTGAAAAAATGGTAATCACCGAAGATATAGGCTTTGTGAAAAATTACTTTGCTTGAGTTTCACTGGCTGTTTGTGGTCATCAATAGCCATAGGTCGGTAAAATTTCCACATTGGGGCGTACTTAATTATATAATTGTGCAGACGATATTTTTCAAATACTTGAACCAGTTAAACTTTGGATTGACAGCATGTTTGTCACCTTGTTTTCAAAAGCTCAAGGGGCCATCCCATTTAATATCCAAACACAAACCTACAACACCGCGGCTGAATGGATGAAAATTCCCGCTTCTCGTCTCCAACTTCTATAGCAGCTTCAAAAGCTTCCAGATCGTCAAACTGAGGAAGACGGGCAAAAAATAGTCCAGTAAACGTCTTTGGCGATTCCATCGCTTCCAAAGCCTGAGAAAAAATATTAAATTCTTTACAGCTTTAACTGTTTTAATATTTCAAGCTAGCTAAATGTTAACGTTGTCGAGTGCGCGCGGGCGTCAAGAGCACGATTTTTCGCGGGAAAGAAAAGACTTTTGTCACGTGATCGTTACCAACCAATAACATCTATATGGCAGTGGGATATTAATTCAACTGATTCTCCAGAAAAATGACAAGGTTTTTGTCTTTAAACTAACAAGACGTTCTAGGAGCGTATACTTGTGCCAGCTCGTGGATAAAATGTGAAAGCTTTTGATTTTATTGAGTTCTGACTGTATACG
>JAOBBB020123113.1:0-12928 GCA_025331005.2 Zoanthus gigantus
CTCAAATTTGTTCAATGAAAAGTATGGGCTCAGGTTGGGAGAATTTAAAAATACAACTGGCACTGAAAGGGTTAATGCAAAGAAATAATATCAAACATATTATTTTAAACAAAGAGAAAAACACCTAAAAGGTCAAAGACGCCTATCCTCTCAGCACAACAGAAACCGGAGATAAGATTAACTTTACTTTAGCTTTCATTATTTCCATTAATAAACAGCTACATTCGTCCTATTACTCATTTGTTACAAGAAGCATATTTTTAACCATTAGAGTACCGAAGTGATGACGTCACAAAAAGTTTATTTGTGAAATCGCTAGTTTGGTTGTAATATTCAGAAAATGCCTCCATGCCGAAATTTAGCATTTTGCCACCAATCAGTGATGAGATATTGCCACGGTTTAGCTCTGGTGACCTCATACAAATCCTTATAAAATTAGCTTGGTTCCTAACGTTAAGAACCAAGCCATTTTTAGAAGGATTTGTATGGAGTCACTGGAGCAGAACTGCTGTAATAACTCGCTGACAATTTGCACCAACATTCTGATTTTTGGCAAGGATACATATTTAGTTTTGATCTCTAGGATAATTTCGACACATCCTATAAGTTAATAAATTTTAATTTTTGTGACGTCAAACTTCGCCACTCTATATGCATCCTTCGTTTACTGTACAAATTCCGCGCGGGCAATTGGTCAAAATCAATCACGTGATTTCGATTCATCTGTCGATATCACTACAACGTGATGTAAATTGGTTGACACATATTGTTTTTAAAACGCATGACTTCAAAATGGCTGAGTTTTCAATATATTCAAACCCCTGAATATATTTTTTGAGCTTTTGCTCCAGCGAAAGTAGTTATTTATATTATCAGAGTACACATTCAAGTGATTTGGGGAGCATTTTGGCACACCGTACCGACACACGTCCAAACTTCGCACCTTTCGAACAAATTTAAAGTTTGGATTTCTTGTGTACAACCGAGCACTTTGCGGAGTTTGTGTTTGCTTTTTCTGTTAGTGTTTTTAAAATTTAATTCAATCTTTTGCAAAATTTACTGAACACTGGACTTATAGTTATTGAATATGGTTTATTTTGTGGTGGTATGCACAGGAAGCGAAAATATGCAGATTCATTACTTTTATTGACAAGATGGCAATGTTTACTTAAAATCGCTGAACCTCCCTCGCCGACCTGTGAAAACATTCCGAATACTGCTTGAGCTCTTCTTAGCAAGTAATTCTAAGCAAGGTGAGTCAAATTTTCTTTTACGGTTCGTGTTTCAGCTTTTGACAAATTTCATTGAATGCATCGCTACTTGTTCCTGAGATTTATCCTGTTCGCGTTAAATTTAAAAGTTCTATTTTCTAAATCTTTCTTCACGTACAGCTTTTTTGTGATTTCTATTTTATTTTATTTGAACTACGCCATTTTAATTACGAACTTATTTATTTTAAAGCCTCCATAATCTGTCCAAACTCTTCTTTCAAGTTCATGTATTCATGTATCGCGCCGTGTATTGCAGTGAGCTCATTGCATATTACATAGGTTAGAGACTTTCAGTTCGTGTTTTGTTTACAAAATACTTCTACTTGCTGGCAGCAAAATGAACTTGAAATTGTTCATATCGGACTCTGCTTTGCTTCGTTCATTATTCAAATTTCTTGTTCATTGTGTGGCCACCCCGTGCGTGTACTTTATAAACAAATCACTCGCACCAGTCTCTAAGCCAATTAGCACTGGCCGATTCTTATACAACTGAAAAGCCAGCGAGTAGGTAGAAATTACACTGGAGACGGAATAATACTCAAAATGTCAGCTCCTTAAATTACTTATGGAGATAATCATGAAATGTCAACCTTGAATATTAAATTTCTCGGCATATATATTGTTAAATGTCCTTACACGTCTGTATAGTCAGTATACAGCTATTAAAATCAGTAGAAAGCTTTCCCTAAATGCAAATTTATTTATACATTTTTAATTTTGACTTCGTTCAATCCAAAAAAAAAAATCCTTGAGAAGTGCCCTAAGTTGTTGTTCCAATTTTATATCAACCAAATCCGCCAGGTTTGATAACTTGCATTCTTGTACCGGCCGGCTATTGTTGTTGTTTAAGAGTGACGTTAGGTCTTTTCCCCAACGTTATTTTTAAAAGGTTCAATATTTATGGAGCCTTTCAATTTACTGTCTAGTTTTGACCATATATAAGGTCCTTGATATCTTAGAGAATGTATGCTATTCCGCAGATCAAAGTTTACCCAAACCGTTCAATCAACATATAACAAAAAGAAAAAATAAAAAGCATGAGAATCAAAGTAAGGGAGGGCGTCTTGAGTTAAACCGAATTGCATCAGTTGGCCAGTGTTGGACACGGATCATTTTTTTAAACATACAACAATTATTGCATGTATGAAAACTTTGTTGTCTCTCAAACACACTATATCATTAAAGAACGCCTTATTTTTGAAAGAGGCCAAATAATTTTCCGGATGTAACTAATATTTTGGTATTATCCAGTACACATTTGTTCAAAAGCCGCTTAGAATTAAACCAAGGTTAAAGTTTTAATCCATGTTTTTGTTTCCAACCTTACAGAGACGGATTATGGCTTTATATTTTGGATCAACAATTTTTCCTTAAAAAATGGAACAGTATTTTTTAAGAACTGTAAAACTATTTCTAAATGAAGAAATTACTGCTTAAATATTTTTATATATTTGTTATATATCTGTAATTACTTAATCCAGCCTAGTTGGCTAGTAAGCTTCCATTTTAACAAGACAGATGGGAATTCAAATCTGCAACAAGAATAAATTTGAAAGTATAAAATAAAAGCGCTGAATTTTCACAATTCTACGTTAAAACGTTTTGGCAGAGCCAAATCACACATGCGCATGTTTTATTACCCGTAAAGTGGGCAGCTATAGACAGTTATTCCACCCTTATCGGGGCTGTATCAGCATGGGTAGATCCTACAGTAAGTTGGAGACAAAAGTAACCATTTATCTTTGCATTACGTCAATACAAGCTCACAATAGACACTGATTATCGCGATCGAAGCCGTGGATAGAGCTTTCAAATAGTTCAAGTTAAGTGGTCGTGTGGTCCGTAGCGATAGACCACTTCGTGTTCATAGACCCCAGTGGGGATAACACACCTTTCAGTATGGCTTCCAGTTTATATCTGTTTATAAATCCATCAGCCCATCTACCTATCCATCCATCCTTCCATCCACCCGTCCGTCTGTCTGTCAGGTTGTCTATCTATCTATTCGGCCGTATCTACATCTAATGTCGAACCGAAGCTGTGTCAAATACTTTTCGAAAATTGATGTTGTCTATTCTCAAATTTGAGAACAAAGCGTTATCATATTATTTACTTTTAAAATTAATTATGGTTACGATTTCATTACTAATTAATGATCACTGATACGGTTTTACTAATAAGCTACTTAAGTACGAGGTCAATCTACCTAATGTTTATTTACAGCTCAACCATATCTCGGATAATTGTATACAGTGCTGTTGGCTTGTTGTAACAGATCTTATCAGTATTTTATGTCCCAAGTAACCTAAGAGATCAGCTTAGGAAATTTCAATAAACAGGAATATCTTTTTTCTTGTTGGAATTGTTGAACAATGTATAATAATAAGTTTTTTGACATGCTTTACAACTTGTCACTGATACCATCTATACAGAAGGTAAGACGGATATCGCACCCAACCTCAGAATGTCACTGAGAATCTGACAGATAGGGCTCTTGAGGTCTGAAACTTTACCTGGACGTGTAAAAAACTAGAATGGATTAAAGCCAAAGGCTTTAGCTGCCCCTACAGCCAGTAAGTCTGAATTCGTGCGCTTATAACATAACACGTCTCTAAGCATCTGAAAGACAGGGCTCTTGAAGTTTTAAATTTGCTTGGACACGTATAAAAACTAAGAAGGCTTGAAAACAAAGTTTTGCTTTTCGGTGCCTGAAGTGATGAAAACACTAGGTTTTACATAGAGAAATTTATCTATCGAACGCCATTTCCCTACGTACTTTCAACCGAAGGAACATTATAGCTAGCTTGCTAAAATTTACACATGTTGAAAAGGATATTTATCTTATTTTGTTTTCAATAATTGTCGATAAACAATTTTACGAAAGGCTCAAAATCGGCTGCATGCAGTATTCTAAGCCGGCAAAGTTGCGACAACTCAAAGTCAAAAGAGTACAACGGATTAAAAAAGTTTAATTGAGGACCAAAACAACAAAAATGAAATTTGATTTTGAATAGAACTTTTTTTATCAATTAATTCAATTATATTCTTTTCCGAAATAAAGCGAAAAAACTAATAAAAACAATCAAGCTCAGCCCCTTTGGGAAGAATCGTGATCTATTTTTTAAAATAATCCTTTACTAGACACTAGAATCTGAATGGTTCCCCCCCCTTCGAAAGGCAAATCTTTAAGGTGCCCCCCCCTTTCAAAATTTCTGGATCGTATCTGCCCCTGAAGCTAAACGAAACTAACGTAAACGAACCATAAAAAGCTGTAAACTCTGCGTTTGTACACTGACCAACTTCAACTTCAAGACATTCCTAATTTATTACGTGAGTTTTTAAGACCAACTACATCGTGGGCAACTAAACTGCGCAATATAAGAATTTGGAAACATGTAGGGTTGTAGTTAAGCATTGCTGTTTTGACATTATAGCTACCTTAGCAATATTAAGCTTCAGTTTAAGAGGAAACCACTAATGGCAAACGAGCTATACGAAACTAACATAAGCCTACCATAACAAATTTAAACTTGGAGGTTTAAGCCAACTTCAAGATATTTTTTCATTTGTTACCTAGGTCTGATATCAACTATACAGCGCAATAAAAGAGTAAGAAAAGATGTAGATATTACCATTTTAAAAAGTCAGTTCCTTTAATAGCAATATCTAGCTTCAACTAAATAGCTATAGGAGTTTAGCTTCTAACCTTAAGACAATAGACAGCCATAGGAACACTTAACGAGATCATAAAAACAAAGTGGGTATCTAAAACAACAGCGTAACAAAGCAATAGGCCCCCCCTCATCTTTCGTTAAATATACGTGACAAAGAAACACAACACTTGTTGAATCGGAAACAAGATTTAACGCGCTCCTGACGCGCTACTTGTAGCTGTGAAATCTGTTCTAAATTGAACTCTGACCTTACATATATATCATTAGATTACTCTTAACATTGATCGATGGAGTAAGGTCCGAAACATCAGCGTTTTTATCTTTATTGTTTTGTTAAACCTTGCATTTTTTTCATTTTTTTAATAATATTTAATTAATACTAAAATACTGTACAACAATAAAGTTCGCTCCTTTCCGACAAGTCAATGTCATTCTCGGTTCCGATTTTTGATTCAAAATCTCCCGTTCACCACAAATAGTTTTGCGACTTTGAAAACTTTCATTGTTGATGTCGCCCGGAAATCAAACCACAAAATACACTGTACATTCAACAAAGTTCCGTAAACATTTCTAATTTACGTGGCTTAATGTTTACTTAATATGAAATTAGAACTTAAATCTAGGACTAGGTGAAAAAAATGACTTTGAATGTAGCTTTTTATCTTCTTATCGCAGTTGCTTATCTGATTATAACTTTTTTGAATGATGATCTAAAGAGCAATAAGTGATCGGCTAAATGAACCCACAATCGACCCGGCGTCTTGGTTTATATAATTATTGAAGTTCCGACAATTATTCTTTTGCCAAATTTCAGGGCAATTATCTGTGGTAGTACTTATTTGCTGCTGAAAGAATCTCAAATAACAACTGTTTATAACAGGAAATCAATAGTTAACAAAGAAAAAACTAGCCTCCCGAAGCGAACTCTGATAGCTTTATAGTCTGTCAAGCTATGAAACCATGATTAATTTATAGTTTGTGCTTTCATTGCTGTGACTTTCCGCTAGGTCTTGAAATTTTTTTCTTTTTATCGGAGGTTGATGGCTTCAGTTCAGTACATTTTGTGCTGCTGAGTGGCGAGATTGCGGCTGAGGCGTGTTGAATAAAACAGTAGAAATAAAGCAGAGTAAACGACCTATAAGACTTAAGTCTATACTAAACTATTTTCCGGTTCGCAAATAGAAATTACAATTTAATAATAATATTGCCAGATGAAGTTCTTCTAAAGAGAATTACACTTTATCATACAAAGTAGAAAGACTTAACATGCTTCTTTTACAATTCAAATCAACCATTAACTTTCAAAACCAGTTGTCAATATTCACCAAAAACGGCACATTTCATAAACAAGTCTAGTTGTGACTATAGTATATTGACTTCTTGTTTTACTTTTAATAAGCGTTTCTGTGCGAATATTAAGATGGACAACAGGATTTTATCAACGAATCAAACGGGGAAATCACTCATTTAGATTGTTTTGGCTTTAGTTTATATCTGCTGGACATTTTGTCAACTAAAACCAGCTAGGACTTAAAGCTTGCATCGAGTGGAACTCGATCGCGAGTATGAATGCAACTTCAGTTCAGTGAATACAAAGAAATCTATTTACGATATTACACAAAGATTTATTTATATAATAACAAGCACTTTCACTTAAAATAGAAATATATCAACTAAAGTATTCAATAAAATTGTTTCCTTTGAAAACCTTTAACAGAAATGCTATTAAAGGCCCAAACTGAAATAGAACTTTATCTTACCTTATATTTAAGCAGAAAGTCGAACACACTTTCAATTAATCTGAATGTTCAATATTCACATGCATAGAGCTAATCGTTGAGTTGTCGAGGTTTTACAAAACAACGAATCACTGGAGAACTTGACTGAGATGTTTTAACTCATGAGTCATGGACTTTGCTCGAGTCGAAGACGAGGATCTGAGATAGAAATCAGTCTTTGTTGACACTTAATGAAAATCTGCCAAATCTGCTCTATTTGTGGTTCAGGCGTGATACAATTTTATGGCTCATAATTTATGACCTTTCACCTTCCAAAGCAGTAAATGAGATATATTAGCACATCTGTCGAGCTTTGAGAGAATTATATCCCCGCCTCAGTTGTTTGATCAGAAACATAAACAGATACTGTATATGCTTAATCCCAACAAGAAATGTTTTCAGAAGCTTTGCAATAGAAGTTTTTCTTAGAAAACGCATTCGCTAAAATTAGATATGGAATGATATTTCTGCTCGCCTCACGGTGACTTGCTAAATCGAGATTTAAAATCTTGACTCAAGGGTGACGCCTGTTGGGACAGACGAAAACTTTTGTTTTCTGATTTCCGGTAAATAAAAATTCATATCACGAAATTGGGTTTCCATGACATACTGTCTGAAACGGGGCCTTTGTCTAGTTACAGTGACTTTTGTAAGCGTAAAATTCCGTGTTTGTTCTTTGCTTTGTTGTTAAACAATACATACATAAACAAATTCCAAACAAGAAAGGCAGATTTAAATTGAAGCAGTGCAAACTACGACACAAAAAATCCTATGGTTAATCTGATTGTATATTTACATAAACAGTATAAAATTGTGTAGCAGAGGCACGTTATACTCAAAGCATCCTTTTGTACTTTTTATTTAAATAAATACTGATTCCCAAGTGTAAAAACTGGCATAAACACTAAAACAGACCTTTACAGACGGAAAACTTGTTTAATTTTAAATCTAAAGTGAGTCTCCACAAACGCTACGCGTTAATTAACTTACGGCTTGCTATTTGCATTAGAAACAACTGACAATAATAACAATAACAATTATCTCGTAATAAAATTTTTACATTGTACGGAGCTTAAAAAAAGAATAATGAATTAATTGATGAATTAATTGATGAAATAAAAATCAAGTTTCATCTGTTTTTACACTCTTTCTCAAAAATGTCCGGTTTCTTCCTGTAGAAGGTTGATAACTGACTACGCTTGACTTGTTTAGAAAAACGACTTACCTCTGGTTGGCCAAAATATTCATAACATTTAAAAATGATTTATACAGAACATTTACCAAGGCTGATATGAAAGTCACGATAAAAAGGTTAAGTTATATTGAAAGATGATTATAAACTGCTTCGGTTTTTCTAAAAGAAGCGTTGTTGATTTTTTAAAGTTTGACAGCCTTCCAAAAACAGTTTTACAAATAGTTAAGTTATACACTGTACTCTGTAGTGAAAAGAATTTTAAGTCTTTTAAGACTGACGTTTCGGAAACACCGACGCAGCACCATTTATGACATTTAGCCTTCCAAAAAGGAATGTATCCACAAACAAATGAAGATCCCGAATTCAAAAACTTTTAAAGCTTTGATCAACTTTTTGAACTTTGATTAGCTTTTTAATTACTAGTTTTTACTTAAAATAAAGTTTATCGATACAAGATACCACAATCAAAGATCTGTATCATTCACCGTGTGTGGCACTCGTGATTTTATAATCCACTTACAATCAAAAAACGTTTATCAAATATGAAAGAATTTTTGACACACATAATTTGTACAATAGTAAACTCCTGACTGGAAGAAAAATAAAAACGTAGCCACTAATTTGAAACCCGAAGCTAATTTGAGGTAGAACTAGCTGGATAACTTAACAACTACCCACCAAAGTTGTGTTGAATAATTACGTTAGCATTCATATACCCAACCAGCGAATCAGTGAGAAACACGCTTTTTAAAAAAAGATATATATATATGTGTGTGTGTGTGTATTTTTCATCCAGAGCCAAGCCGCCGCTTTCTTGCACGTAAACATTTTGTTGAGCTCACTCTTTGACATTTTTTCCATTATTTCTCTTTCGAACTCATTCGAATTCTGCTGTTCAAACCACTCTACAAGAACGAAATAATTTTGTTTATTTATGTATCTTGAAGTCGACAGTTTTTTTTATTTAGATACACATGAAAATTGTAAACAGCTTCGTGTCACCGCGCCAGCAATTAAGTTGTGCCACTTTAAATTTGTTGACTTGCGAAAAAGTTGTTCATGAATCAAACAATAATTAAAACTGACCTCGAAATACGTTTACACCAAATTTTAACCTTTTTGTGGTTTCGGGAACTGCCGCATTATTTATTTCTAAAATTTCAGCTTCGCTGACACCTTTTGGGTGCGACGCCATCTTGTGTTTCCAGATCGCTAATCAGTGAATATCTTGGATATTCACTTTTTATTAGGAACCAATCACAGCACGCGAAAGACACTATTCGCTGGTTGGGTATATACCAATGGCGGATACTACCGAGACGTGAAGCGTCGAGGTATATATTTAACGTTAAGCACCGACCCTGAGGGAAATAGTTGTTTTAGTATTTACCAAAATAATGGCACAAAAATGCACTTTATTTTCAAAGAAACAATACATTTAGATATCTGAACAGAGATAACTAGAATGCTGCTGAAAAAATAGCAAAACAGTTACTGTTCATCAGCAGGATGCCTAAATTGTGTGCAATTCTACAATGTAAAGCTTTTTCTATTTTTAGCACGCGCCCTTCCAGTAATTTTGACCTCCGCCTCAAATCTGCTAGTAGTCTTGGATATCACGAGTTATGGGAGCTCATCAGACCTCGCGAAAATGGATATCGGTTGCTTTGTTAAATACTAAAAAGCGCTTTCTTTCTCTTCAAACAATTTGTTTTTAATGTGTTCAATAAACCTGGTGTTACTGCTTCGAAACTGGTGAAATAAAGAAAAATGATTTCATTCTTCATTCTCAGAAAAAAATAACGCTGAAATCCGAATGGGAATCAAACTCATCAACCCTCTGATTAACAGTTTAGGTGCTCTACTCAACTGAGTTATATAGGAACTCGTATGGAGAGACCAGTTTAGAAACTACTTCTATTTTTAGAAGAATTTAATCAGGTTTAAGAATGACCGTAAACTTCTTTTCTCAGACTCCTTAAACTTAATGCTGCAAGGAGCTTGGAGTTTCAAAAAGTAAAACGATTTACATTTATTGCATGCAGTATTGATTTAAAACAAAATTGTTTCGGCTTCTATTTTTGTAGTCCTTCGTCGTGAGAAAAAAAGTGCAGCTGAAAAGTTAATGTATAGTTAAAATTGGGCTAAGAGTAAAACGGTTTGTTATAAAACGAACGTTTTCGGTCAACTTGACTTGAACATCATCAGGTTTAAAAAGCGGGTATAAAGATTATATTTAAATACATGTTCCAACAAAAGATATTGCTCCCAAGAGGAATAACATAATAGCTTTTGTTAGAAAATGTATTCAAATGCAACCTTTATATCCGCTTTTTAAACCTCATGATTACCATACATAATGTCAAGTCATTTTTTGTTTTATCACAGGCAACCCAAGCTTAATTAGTGTTAGTTCGTCGATTGATTTACCATTATAGTGATTTGTGTGCAGTATGAGATAAATAACGCTTTCGAGGTTATTATGCTTCTATTTGGAGCAAAAGTAGAAAATAAAGTATGTTTACCTCAACTGTAGTCTTTTTTTGTTTCGCTTGTACGTTTAAGAACCGTAAGAAGTCATTTAGGGTGATTAGAAAATTGGTGGTTCTCCAAGTAACAGGTAAGAAAGAGAGAAAGGCTGGCGGGTCAAGATGCTAATATGTCACACAAAAAGATCGATAAATTCTCTCCTAACTGCCGGATCGCCACAAAATCACGCCTGCCCATAGATTAATAAATACTCTAACCGGAAACTTTCATCTGGGCTCCAACAATCTAAGCTTAAAGAACAGGAAAGCTCGCTTTCTCGTCGAAAGGGAGCGACACTGAATTTCTTGATGACTGTTCAGGCCACTTCCTGGCTACCAACGGTTTTGCATCGGGGCGTTGTAAACGCGCGATTATGACAAAAAATAAAACATACCCGGGGGAGACAAAGTCCAACGCAGCACATTTATACTTGATCACCCAGCTGACTATATTTTCGTGTTTTTGAGTTTGGCTCTGACTAATATGTCTTTTAGGTTTCTGTGTCGTTTGCTGTGGAGAGAGGTTTATCCCAGATTCTATTAAGGTGTTGGTCTAGTTGTATTTGTGCTAGTGTTTGTGATGTCAGTACTGTGACTGGTGCCATGGTGGGAGGTTGTTCACCTCGTATTGAGGAATACATTTCATGCTAGATTTGATTAAAGCCCGTGTTATACTTATTTGCCGACGTATTTCAAACTCTTTGTTTTCAAAACAAGTATTCAACATGCAAGGAATAAAACTTCGACTAAAAGATGTTTTGAATGGATTGAAAACGAGGGTAGGGCATGAACATTTGAAACATCACACGCAAGCTGGAAGCCATACATTTTTCTGTCATAGGCGCCTTTAAAAGCTAACTAGATTTTAGAGAGTGTGCAAAGCCAACAAGTCGTTTTGAGGCCTTTTTCTGATAAACCTTTTAATATTAGACATTTTCTGAAATAAATACTATGAAATTTGCTATTAGTTTACAAATTAGTGTTTTTATTGATCTTTCTAAGGCATTTGATACAATCAATCATGAGATACTTTTGAAAACGCTCCAATATTATGGTAAAAATGGTGTTGCTCTCAACTGGTTTAAAGACTATCTTAGCGAAAGACAGCAGTTTGTTAACTACAATGGCTACTTATCTTCATTTAGACAAGTAAAATGTGGAGTCCCACAAGGCAGCGTCCATGGTTCTTTACTTTTCTTGATTTATGTAAATGATATTTGCAACGTCTTAACTTCAAGCTCCTTAGATATAATTCTATTTGCGGATGATACGAGTATATTTTTTTTTTTTGTAATGATTTCAACTCCTTAAGCTTTACACTAAACAACGAATTGAATAAGTTAACTGAATGGTTTTCTGCAAACAAACTATCTGTAAATATTAAAAATCAAAGTACATTGTTTTCAGGCCTAGACAAATTAGGCAGTCAATTAATATTAATATTAATTTATGCAACCAGGTGCTTGTCAGAGTTGAAGAAACAATATTTTTAGGCGTAATAATTGAGCAGCATTTAAATTGGACTTCTCATATTTCTAATTTAGCGAGAAAATTATCAAAAGCAATAGGGATCACGTGAAAAGTTAGTTTTTGCCTTTCAAAACCATCCCTTAATACGTGTGTCCTTATTTGCAATATTGTGTCATTGTGTGGGGCTCCACATATCTAACAAATCTAGATTGGCTTTTTAAGCTACAAAAGAGAGCGGTTCGTATAATAGCTGGAGCACCTTTTGACGCTCATACTGACCCAATTTTCAAGAATTTAAAAATATTCACGTTACGTAATATATATTTAATACAGTTAGGCAAGATCATGTTTCAGTTTTCTTACAGAATTTTTCCCCAATCCCCCAGAGGTATGTTTCTTTTAAATAACCAAGTACATAACTACAATACAAGAAGCTCTGATTCATTCCATTTATCAAAGACCAAAACAAACTTGCGAAAATTTCGGTAAAATATCAAGGAGCAGCCTAACTCGGTCACCAGCATTCTAGGTAAAGTCACAAGCTCACGGATGCAAGTCCAAACATCTGTCTAAAGTGGCCATTGTGAAGGTGAGATAGGACAAACCTGACAGGAAATACCCCACTGTAATGCCAGTCCGATATGCTGTGCAGAAAAGGTGATAATGTCCGGTTTCTAGAGCGGCAATTGCATTAGTAGCAATTGGTTGATTTATAATTATAGTTTATCTGCCGAGTTGGTTGTTTTTCTCCTATTTCGTTATCAATACCATAAGGTTTGGTTGTTCATGGACTGTAGTTTGTCTCTTGGCCTTTCTAGCGTGGTGGGAGAAAATATCTGCTTAAAAATCACTTTTTTCCCAATACCTTAATCGCAAAGTTGAATTTTGAAAATAGGTTGGATTGGATGATGCTTTACAGATGGATACTTTACAGATGTTTCTCACACTCACATCACTGGTCCCAAATCATCACTTAATATAACTGATCATTTTGATTGTATCACTTCCAATG
>JAOBBB020123206.1:0-12926 GCA_025331005.2 Zoanthus gigantus
CACACAGGGACTTGGATATGACGAAAATTATAGTGATGGCAGAATCTATCGAAATACCCACAGACTCTGGGTACAAACAGAAGCTCTAAAGGCACACCTTGTTATGAGTAAGAAAACGAGCGACAAACAAGAAAGAAAAAAATACTTAAAACGCGCCGATACGGTATTACAAGCCTTATTTGATTATTACCTTATAGAAGAACTTGGCGTGTGGCATGATAAACTCAATGCCTCACTTGAAAACATATCAAAAGACTCACCGACTAGCACACTTTATCACATCGTAATAGCACTACATGAATACTTAAGGGTACATGGAGTGTAACAATATAACTTTATGGCAAGAAAGTAGCAAGGTCTACCCCTTTGGCATTTATAATATCCAAAGCTAACAGCAACATTTGTTGTTGTACCTCCCATTTTTTGTTACGTACTTCAATCAATTTTAATTCTTGACGTAATTTCTCCTGTAAACTTGTAGTGCCTTCTCTAAACTGAATAGTTTTCTCATCGAAAAACACACGTTGCAACAGTAGTTCTTGCTTTATCTCGTCATGCTTCTTACGAAGAGCATCATAGTGTTCTTTTTGGTGCTCTATTGACCTGCGGACATTCAAAAGTTCTTGCTCATAGTTTTTTCTATACACCTCAACAGACAACGCATCCAACATGCGCCTATGCTTACGCTCAAACGCAGTCAAGAGGGGTATGTTAAAAACCATAGTGAAATTCATATCCACAGTCGAACCATCCGCACTAAAATCAGTAAAAGATCTCCAAAAATCATCCGTACCTTGCCTCGGATTAGGGTATCGAGGTTCTAGAGAAAACTTTAAATCTACGGTAGGTCTACTTTCAATCTCTTTGGAAAAAATATTCTTACTTGCCACTTGATATTCCAAATACTTTTTCTTAACCATGAGATTGTTCTCAACATTTTTAGAAACAAAATACTGTTTCACATCTTCATCTTGCAAAAAAGGTTCGCTTTCTTTCATAATAAGGGATAGAGTATCACTTGCAATCATGCGCTTTAGATTCCTATGTAAGTCTTGGTAAGAATTGGTAATCTCTCGAAGATTTTGTCGTTGCTTAGAAAGAGCAATCTCTAGACTCTGCACTGCAACCCGAGAAACAAGTTTGTTTTCCAAACGAACATTCATGGCGTCAAGATCTTTTATTAAAACTGAGACAGTTTTTTCTAAAAGATCTTTTTGCTTTGCTAGCGTTATAAGCGTATAGGCTTGTTTATACGCACCTTTAATAATGTAATTACGCTTGTTTATTTTCTCAAGGAGTGCTATGTCATATCTGTCATTGATAATTGCAAGCTCATTAAAAAAAGGACGAAAATCGATAAGAACATTGTTTACAAACAAGGGTTGAGAAAAGGTAAAACCAAACTTAATGTGCTGTTTGTAGTCTTGATCGGAAAAATTTATGAGAAAAAAATGATCCAAGTTAAATCCTAAAGAACCACCAAAAGGAGTGAATGTTTTAAATTCAAGACCTTCACCAAAGACATAATATTTCTTGTCTATGCCTAAGGGACGGAGTCCAGAGAAAACCATGGAATTGCTGCGCCCTGCAAGTTTGTTAGGATTAGGCGCATATTGCGATATAAAGGTATTCACACGCGTGCTGTCATAACCAAAAGGATATAATTTGAAATTAAAAGACGGCGTCGTTAATTTTTTCCATGAAAGTTCCTTAGACTGATAGGCTATGTGAGATTCAAGCTCTATGAGCTGAACTTCATTACTGTGAAACAAAACGCGTGAAACAAACTCACTAGGAGAAAGGGGAGAGGATCCTCCTTCGCTCTGCGCTCCGAGTGCAGACACATGAAATAAAAACACACTGACAAATACAAGAATGGCAATACGCAGACAAATGAAAGGAGCAGAAACTAACTCAAATTTCATTACCGTTTCTCCTCTGAGTCTGCTCCACCGACATTGCTGGTATCACCAAGAATTTGAATCTTCTCACTTTGTCTAACTCCTAGTGACTGTATCAGAGCAAGAACCACTTCATCTATGCTCCGCCTTTCATGTTCATAGCTTCGTTTTTTCGCTCTCTCTCGATTATGTATTAATGGATTTTTTAAGGATTTCTTAAGGCTTTTTCTCTTGTCCATACGAAATACACTCTCCGTCACATTTTGAATATAAGAACTGTCAGTTCCTGCCTGAGAAATTTCAAGAATGCGTTTAGAAGCATATTCAGTTTCATGATGAATACTGACATTGTTAGAACCTGCCCTTCGATGAGTGCTATTATTTTTGTTTTTAAGTTTATGGTCAAAAGAAAATAACTCGTACAATGCAGGCAAAACTAAGACTGTCGTTATAGTTGAAAAAAACAAACCCGTCACTATAGTAGACGCCATGGGCTGCCAAATAGGTGACTTGCCACTTAAGCCTAAAGCAGTTGGCAAAAGCCCTACAACGGTAGTAAAACTAGTAAGTACAATGGGTTTGAGTCGTTGCTGCGCTGCAACAATGATTGCATTGTGATGATTCATCGCCTGATTGTTGACGTTGTCATTAGCTGTGCTTATAAGCACTATTGCGTTATTCATCACAACACCCATAAGCGCCACAAATGAGTATATTATAGATATGGAAAGTGATGTTCCGCTAATAAGCAAATATACACCAACACCTATGGTCGTAAAAATGACAGTGCACATTATTAAAAACGGCTGAAAATAACTCTTAAACTCTACAGTAAGCACAAAGTACACCAAGACTATACTTATGAGGAACAGTCGTATTATATCGTTGAGCAAGTTTGAAAATTGACTAAATTCGCCACCTATGCTAAAGTCTATTGGCACACCCAAGGTGGCAATCTCTTCTCTTGCAAAAAACGAAATTGCATCATGGATATCGCGAACTCTATCGCGTGTAATTGCCTCTGCGCTTATGTTAACTTGTCGTTTACCATCTTTTCTATAAATGGCAGTAAAGTCTCGTCTTTCTTCTATGCTAGCAAACGCAGATAAGGGTACTATGGTTCCATTCTTAGTGGGGAATGTCAAAAATGTCAAAAATCTCTTTGCATCTGTGGTGTCATTTCCCCGTGATACTACTATATCCGTCTGCTCATTATTCACAAATATAGAACTAACTTCATCATTTGCAAAAAAACTGCGTATCGTACTACTGATATAATCAAAAGAAAGATTGTAGCGAGAAGCTTTTTGCGAATCTATCTTTATCAATAGAGAGGGTGTCTTTGATTGGAAGTTGCTTTTTATATTGTACAGTTCTTCATAATTCATAAGCCTGCGACGTATAGATAAATCTAATGCCGCAAGCGCATTCAAATCATTGCTTACAATTTTATACCCAATGGCGGGATCTATAGGAGGTCCGGTGCGCTGTTTACGTATACGTACCGAATTTGCCCCCGCTATAGGCTCTATTACTCCACGCACCATATCCATAACTTTACTTATAGAAGTGACTCTGGAGTTTTTGTTGGGATTCTCGATACCGATTTGAAACTGAGCGTTGTGAGGCCTATCAATGCGCACGCCTTCGGTGATATCGAAATCTGTATTACCTATGAGCATCAGCACACCTGTTATGGAACTCTCATCTTTAATTGACAAAATTTCCTGTTCCATCTCATACATAATAGCGTACGAACGTTCTATAGATGTACCCGAAGGCATAGTAACATCCACAAAGAAAAAAGGTTGATCTTCTGTATCATATAAACTTACCGGCACAAACAAGAGCATGAATACCACACCCACGACAACAACAAGCACACCTAAAAATACTAGCACTTTGAAACGCAAAATACACTTTAATATGTGACATAAAATATTACGTGCGTACTCAAATATCACAAAGTCATGTGTTCTATCACGACCAGGCATTTCTAAATAATGAATCGGAATAATTACCAATGCACTTATGGTAGAAATAATTAGCGTAACAGTTATCGTCACTGGAACAGGAAGTAAAAACTTTCCTATGAACCCCGGCATGAAGGCAAGCGGTAGAAAAGTACCTATGGTCGTGAGCGTAGAGGTTACCACAGGAAACGCAACATCGCTTACACCCTCTATAACGGCAGTCTTTATATTCTTCCCTAGCGAATGTCGTAAGCGTATGATGTTTTCGAGAATCACAATGCTATGATCGACTATCATGCCTAAGACTAATACCAAAGCAAACAGGGTAGAGCTATTAAGCGTAATACCTAGGAGTTTCAATACAAAAAAACTTGTAGCAAAAGTAAAGGGAATTTCAAGCGCTGAAATGACTGCAGAACGCCACCCTAAGAAAATCAACAATGAGAGGAAAAGCAGAATAAAACCAAGAAATGCATTTTCAACTAAAATGTTTATTGTGTTACTTATGTTTTCCGTGCTATCGGAAAAAAATGACAATTGAATATCCGCATCTTCAAACTCCTTAGAAAGTTTGACAACTCGCTTCTTCGCTTCTTTAACCATCGTAATAGAATCGGCTACCCCAGTCTTATAAAGTCGAAACTCCACTGCTGATTTACCATTAAAACGCACCCGCTGCTCAGTCATATCATAATCTTCAAAAACTTGTGCAACATCCGAAATAGTGGTAAGAGTGTTCTCTCCACTGCGCAAGATGATATTTCCAACATCTTCAGCATTCACAATATCTGAAGACATGCGTAGATTATACGATTGATTATTAGAATGCAAGGTTCCTCCTGGAACGGACGTGTTCCATTTGCGTATTGCACTTTCTATTTCTTGAACAGCTATACCTCGCGCACTCATGGTAACAATATTCGGTTGAACGAGCACACGTTTCTCAAAAAGACCTTTGTTATCTACTTTCAATACTCCAGGGATCAGTTTCAACTTCGCTTCCACTCTCTTTGCATACTCCATAAGCTTTGCAAACGTGAGATTGGAAGAAACAATGACATTGACTATGGGGAGAAAATCTAAATATGTAAAGTTTTCTACCTCTGGGTCATGTGCTTGAGGAGGTAAACTTGAAATATTAGACACAATTGACTGAACCAGTTGATAGCGATTTTGAAATTCTTCATCAGAAAGAGACTGAGAAAATTCAAGACGTGTAAAGTTAAGTCCATTTGAAGCAATGGAAACAATATTCTGTACATCACTGATTCCTTGAAGTTCATCTTCTATTTTTTGCGTGACATCCTTTTCAACTTCATAGGCCGTTGCTCCGGGATAGACAACCATAACATGCACATAATACAGCGGTACATTAGGATACTGTTCGCGCGGCATACTGAACAACATATATATTCCAAGCAATGCTAAAGAAACGCGAAATGTATTTATAGAAACACTATTGCGAAGCGCAAAATTCCCTATACTCATCGACTAAAACGTATCTGTAGTTCCAATTACTGTAACGCGCACTTCTGCCCCTTCAAATAATTGCTCAGTCCCAGAAATAAGCACTACAGTATTTATAACTTCTGCCTGCGTAATGCCAGAAAGAACCTCAACATTCCCTACAAATTCCTTACCAGTTTGGATAACACGCTTTTCAGCCGTAAAGGTTCTATTTTTTTGAGACTGTTTATCTTTAGGCTCTTTAAAAAGTTCTGCATCTTGCACAAGATACACAAATTTTTTGGAGACTTCACCAAGAACTTCGTCATGTATAGCCGCCTTTGGAATGATGGGAGGAGAATTATTACACGTTACAAACAGTTCTACAGATGCCACAAGCCCGGTGCGAAACTGTGTCTCATCACCATAAGATTGCGCGAGAGGATTGAGAACAACGGTTACCATTACCGTACCTGTTATCGTATCGGCAGCAGAAGATATTCTGCTAATACGCGCAGGGTATATCTTATCTCCTATAACCGGTATGCGCACCTCTGCCTTATCCTTATGCCGAATAAAGGGCATATATACATCTGCTATTGCAACTTCAATTTTTATCAAGTCGCGTTTCGATATTCTACCTACAAGTGTTCCACTGCCAATGACACTTCCACTACTAATACTTTTATTCTTATCAACTACATATCCATCTATAGGTGCCTTGATAATAGAGTCCTGATACTGCTCAAGTCTCATTTTATAGTGCGCAAGTGCACCGTAGTACTGCGCTTGAGATGATTGAACATCGACTTCTGAAACAGATCCAGAAGCCAAAAGAGACTGATTGACTTGCAGTGCCTTCTTTGCATTTGCAAGCTCTATCTCTGACTGCTGCAAGACTCTACGCAATGATTCATTTTTAACGCCAAGCAAAGTTTGTCCCGCACGCACCTTATCGCCCACATCAAACAACACGCTCGTAATAGTACCACTGGTTTTAGAAATAATGACAGTCTCCTCATCGCCACGAACCACACCCGTACCGTCTATGCTCGAAATAATAGGAGCAGCAACAAGGCGCAAACCATGCACAGCGACAACAGTGCGCTCAGTCTCTGCATTATGGTCGTTCTTATTATCTTTTTTACAAGAAGATAAAAATATCAAGAAAGAAAACACCCCTAAAAGAGCATAAGTACTAAATTTCATATTCTTAAATAATGCTTCACAAGAAAACATAAACACTTATCAATTATTATAGCATTTAGAATGTGAAGAATTTAAAAGCCCCTTAAACTCTAAGTAATCTGTAGCACAATCACTATACACGTACCGCTGCTTCCTCTCGGACCTGACGGAGTTAGGTGGCAATGACTTGCACAGCACCAATTTATTAAGGGGCCACGGAGAGAGAGGGATTCGAACCCTCGGTACTCGTTAAAGCACACACGCGTTCCAGGCGTGCACCTTCAACCGCTCGGTCACCTCTCCTTAAGAGTTATACCTTCTCCACTGTATCAAATAAATAGGAAGTGGTAAAGGATGCTATAAGACAGCAAAAAAATACTAGTAGAGATAAACCACAACATCTTAAATAACATACACAGTTTTTCAAAACAGCACCGAATATAAACCGAACCAACGATTAAGGGTTTAGGAACAGCGTTGCGCCCTGCCATAATGTTCCCAGACTGCCATGAGTTCTCCATGCTCCATCGTAACACTTACATGAGAATCAATTGCAATATTTCTCAAGCTAGTAAAACTAGAGGATAGCTTGTGTGCGTCAAGGCACCATTGAAGCCCTGTGCTCCGTTGCTTCGTAGCAGTTGCCTGCCCTATAATGGGAAAAAAAGATATATGTTGTCCTATGCGCATATCCGCTACAAAAGAGTCACGTATGAACTCGACTTGCGCATCTCTCATAATCATACGACTAGGGGCATACTCACAAGAAAAAATGTATAAAATACCGATGAAGTGGTCTATGCTTCCCCCCCCCCCCCCTACAAGCGTTACATCATCACATCCACAATGTTGTGCATACATGAGTGTAAAACTAGCAGGTGTCCCTGTTAGAGTCATAACAATGTGAGATTTAGCGTTATGGTAACTTTTTGTAAAATCCCTATCTTCCCCCTAATATAAAGGTACCAACATTTACAGCATTACTAAAATCTCCACTTTCAAATTTAAATTCGTTAATTGTTGAAATGGATCTATACATATCACCTTGGTTGACATAGGCTTTAGATGTAGCAGATGAATCAGTTGGAGGGTTATAAGCTAAATTATTTAAAACAGTTTCACCCGCAGAATTTAACCCTAAAACAGGATATGCACTACTGGGATCGGTTGTAAAGTCATCAGACACTGAGTAAGTTTGATTATCAGTAGACTGAAAGGTCTTAATTACATAGAAATTAATAAGATAAATGATATTAGCCTTTATCAAGAAGGGTTGGCTTTCATCTATTATTTCAGCTCCAGTAACTGGATACAAAAACCCTTTTAGTTTCATCTTTCCTTCATGATTATACAATTTAATAGTTATACCGGGAGCTGCACCATTAAAATTACGATCGCTGATATCATTTTTAATATCTTTATAAGGAATAGCATCAAAGCTAAACTGTTTAAGGGACAGCAATGAGTCTGGTAAAGTAAAATGCATTTCTTCTGCAAGGCTATGCGAACTGGAGCTTTCTTTAACAATGTTTAATCTATTATTTATACTACCTGAGGGTCCTCTGGGACCTGTATCCCCCTTAGCACCTGTATCTCCCTTAGCGCCTGTCGCTCCCTTAGGACCTATAGGACCTATATCCCCCTTAACACCTGTATCTCCCTTAGGACCCTTAGGACCCTTAGCTCCCTTAGGACCTGTATCTCCTTTAGGGCCTGTATCTCCTTTAGGGCCTGTATCTCCTTTAGGGCCTATAGGACCAGGTGTACCACCTTTTATTTCTTGTTTTGCAATATTATTATTGTTAAACACACCCATCTATACCCTACCATAGAAATTTCTTTTTATTAGTTTCATAGGTTTGTCAAGATATAAGAATGAATATGGTTTACCTGTGGCTCTCTCATATTGTTGCTTAGTAACCCCAAGCTCTCGTGTAATAAGGGATCTTTCATTAGCACTAGGAAAGTTATAGATGCAAAAATGACTACAGTTCAACCTGATATCTTTTGGTGTTTTATAAAAACTTTGGCTAAGGTAAATTACGGAACAGTTCTTATGCCTTCCTCTAATAAAATAATCGATCAAAGGTTTTTGGTTTTTGTCACATACAAAGTCATCAAAAATAACTACTTTTTGAGTATCACTATCCAGGTCCCCAACGGGAATAATATTATCATTACTATACTCTATAACGGGATAACCAACATGCTGATTTATCAGATCGAACTGCTTCATAAGATCTTGATATTTCCCCTGTTCTAAGTTTTTAGCGTACAGATATAGTTTATCGAATTGTATCAAAGGTTTCAGCAACATATGCATGAGTGTATTGGTCTTACCGGAGCCTGAGGGTCCTGCGATTAACAATCTAAAATTGTCTTTTGGCATGAATGGGTAGAGTTGTTTATAACTACCCCTTTCATTATTACTGTCGTAATTTGGTATTTCCATATATCTTATCTTAAATATTAAAAAATAAGTTTAGATAAATATTTTAAAGTTAGTAATATATATGGACATCGCTGTGTATAAAAAATACGCTATTCCCAAGATTGAATCAGGTAAAATGGTTGATGTTGTTCGTCAAACCATTAAAGAAGCTCAATACAGAGAACAGGATCAATATGAACAACAAAAAGATTTGTATAAACCGATTGTCGAAAAACTGGAGAAAGAGATCGATGAAATAGGTGATTTACGGGAAGATATGCTGAAAACAGCAAATAAGAAGCTTACATCTGGAGAAAAACTAGCCATAACTGATGGAAGTGAAAAACAAAAAGTAGCTCACATGGATACTGGTTTTACACCTGAGGAAATAAATACTTATCAAAAATATGGGTTACCATTACCGTCAGAAGTTTTCTTAGAATCTTTAAAGGATATCAATATAGTCCGCAACATTCTGAGGGAATCGGGTAAACTCAATCAAAAGTTACGTCGAGAAAAAGAATATAAGGCAAATATATTAAAAAAAGAGAAATATAAGGAAGATATCGCTGCCATTAAAATATACAGAAATCGATTAGGTATTGTTGAAGAAGGAACAAAGACAGTAAAAGGAAAAAGATTCTCCAAGTACACCCAACCCAAACGAAACGCCTACAAAATCAAGGAAAATGGTCAATATGGTAATCTCCACATTGATGTGCCTCAGTTATTAGGCAGGCTTAAGTTGATAGCCTATAAGGATGGACAAAAAGTCTATGATAAAAGTGTGGACTTTGATACCATTGATCTACTTACTAAGCGCTTTAATAGTAAAAAGAAGTATAGTACTCTATCCCGGACGGTTTTTGATAGACTCGACGAGCTGAGTGAGATACCCATTCATAAATCCTCAAAAAAATACTCGAAATTGGGTTCAGGTATCAAATATTATAACAATCCTCTTGACCTTTTAGACCGACTTGAGTTGTTGCGTGGTGAAATTAATGCAGGTAATAATGCTGTAAAAAATGAGTTCTCAGAGATTGCACATACCTTAAGGAAGTTGAATATTTTTACTAACAATGATTTAGAAAATTTATTAAAGGAGTATATATTATAATGGAAAGAGCGATATATATCTCATCAGTTGATAGACAAAAGTCAGGAGTTAGTAAGTGTCAAGATTTCGTTATAAAATTCACTCCATCAATTGAACTTGACTTAAACAGGAAACATGAGGTGGCAGTTAATAAAATATCAATGACCTATTCTTGGCATAACATTACGCCTACGTATAATAACAACACAATAATGTATAGTCCTGATAATGGTAGTACCTGGACGACTGTAACCTTTCCTAATGGTATGTACTCATATGATGATCTCAATGATTATCTTCAACAAACAATGAAAAGTAATGATCATAATAATGAGGCTATTAGCATTTTTTTCGTTTTATCAACATACAAAGTTATTATTAACATAAGCAATAATTACCAACTAGACTTAAGAAACACTAAATTTGGTGAACTTCTAGGCTTCGATCCTAAGATAGTTAAAAGTACTGAAGAAGGCGGCAAACTTCCAAACATTACTAATTCTATTGACTCATTACACATCAATACCGACATCATAAACGATAGTATCGTTGGAGGAATCGCTAGTGACACTTTATGTGTGATACCAACAGGTACTTTGAGACGGTCCTTTCCATTCTTAAAAGAACCTAGACATCATCTATTTACTAAGGTAGCAAAATCAAAAATAAGCAGTATGAGAGTTTACATAACCGACTCTTTAAGGAGACCTGTAGATCTAAATGGAATAGATTGGCACATGACAATCATATTGAAAACCACCTAAATTTAATATACAGGAGTAATATATAGATGCGAAAGTGTGAATACCAGAAAAAATATTCTCCCACTTTAGGCAAACATGTTTATAAACATGTTTATGGTGAAGGTGTCTATGATGTGTTGTCAGGTTTAAGACGTAAATTGTTTAGTAAGGCTGTAAAAGAGTCTGCCTCAAGAATGGCTAAAAAGACAGCCTCAAGAATGGTTAAAAAGGCTGGTGAAAAAGTTGCTAATAAAGCTGGTGATAAAATTGTCAAGCTACTGCAGGCTAATCAGACTAGGAGTAATCAGACTAGGAGTAATCAAGACCCATTAACAGATTATGAGATAAATGAACGTGTTCAACGTTTATTAAGTGGTTCTGGTAAAATTAAGAGTTAAGAATATATTTTTTATAGACTAGTATATAATGGAAAGTTTTAGGAACCCCAAATTCGTTGAAAGGTATGAAGACGTATCTTTTGATCTAAAATACAGAGCTTATAACACAACTAGGTAATGGTGTCCACCAAAAAAAAATGGTTATAAATTCGTAGCCGACAACTCAGGTGAAGTAGCTCCTTTAGATTGGTATAATGCTAGACTCGAAACAGATTTTAAGGTTGAATTACTAGCTAATGGTGGGAATATAGCTGTTAATGATCATAATGGTATAGTCAATGGATCTCATTCATTTATTAAAGATATCCAAGTGGAAGTCAATGGCATACGAGTATTCGATTGTAATGGAGCCAACCATAGCGTTAATATTAAGAACCTGTTGGAATATAACAGTTCCTATGCTAAGAGTATTGGAACCAACCAATTTTTCTATCTTGATATTAATAGAAATGCCGAGGAAAGAGAAGCTGAAGCAGCCTATAATAAGGGTTTTGCTGTTAGAAAGGTCTTATTAGGTACCTCTGATACTGTGAATACTGAAATTCCTCTTAACCGATACTCCTTTTTTGAATCCTTAGAAGATGAACTTCTACCTAACACTAAGGTTGCAATTGATATTACTCTAGAATCTGACGAGAATCTAGTCTGGCAAGCTGGTGCTGATTGTCGAGTAGTTGTTACAAAATTCCGACTATGGGTACCAAGAATTATTTTTACCTCTGAAGGAGAAAGTCACTATATGAGTAAATACTTGAAACCACACAAATGGACTTATCTAAAGGAGATAATTGGGGAGTCTAATGATACTAGACAGCAAACGGGTACTTTTAAGATTAATGCTGGAATTAATAGACCACGGCATGTTTTCGTGTGGATAAGTAATGTTGCTAATAAAGATGTACAAACAGCCAATCCATTCCTGTATAATACGTTTTCTGTTGCTAATAATAGAACCTTAACAAGTTGTCAGCTAGAAGTAGGTAATGGTAATTATTATCCTGAAAACCCATACCTACCTTCAACTGAAATGTCTAGAGTCTATAGAGATACTTTAAAATATGTGCATGCTATGAATGACTTTAAAGGAGGAACCTTGTTGACGAGAAACAATTTTAGAACTATCTTCCCATTCATTTACTTTAACCTCGAAAACCAGAAACTAGATATCAAGGATGGTACTACCAAACTCGCCTTCAAATACAAGTTGTCAGGGGGAACAAATGCAGACTATAAAATTTATGCACTAGTTTTGTATGAGCAGAACATTGAGCTTATACAATCAAATGGTAAACTATTGTTAAGAGCTTAAGAATTAAAATATTTATATATCATATTATTATATGTCGTATTTTCAATATAACTTAAGCTTGACACCGGGACAAAAAGAAAAAATGCTTAAAGCATATCAGAAGAGGGCACAATTTACAATAAGATTAAAAAACACACAACTAACAGGATCTGATCCTCTTATGCTCACACAAACCCAAATTAAAAAGATTGAAAAGAGTAAAGCCAATGGTACAGGGACTGACATTAGAATTAGTGCAGCACAAATAAGAAAGCAGGATGGTGGCAGCTTATTTAGCTCATTAATGCCTATATTAACTAAGACACTTCTTCCACTAGCCAAGAAAGCTATAGGACCTCTTACTTCTGGTGCTCTCAGCGGATTGAGTTCTTTCGGAGTGAATAAAATACTAGGAAGTGGTCTTTTTTCCGTTCCTCAAAATAAAGTAGATAAATTAAT
>JAOBBB020123301.1:0-12923 GCA_025331005.2 Zoanthus gigantus
GGTAAGGCTGAGATATCCTAGCCGCCGGAATTCCAGGGAGTTTGCAATTCGGCTCAAACCTAGAAAAGACTCCACTACTTTTTTTTATTAGCTTTCTTAAAATAATGTCTTAACACGTTTTTTTATTTACATCACCATGTATTCCTTGATTTTCGCCATTTTTGGTAGCCTTTGCATTGTCATCAGCCCTTTCCGTTGCCACATCAAACATGCCCGTAAGGGTGTCGCTGCTCACAACAGAACTATTTCTAGATCTACTGCTTGCATTTCTATATTATTTTCGGGAGTCTCACCACCCTCAACTAGTTCACTAAATTCGCACACAACTGAAGCAGTATGTCTACTGCGTTGCTTCACGATGTTAACCATGCACCTCGTCGGGTTTATCAATATCCTCAACCATGACTACACTTGCGGGCGCTTCACCACCCTTATCTATAGCAACACCACCCTTAATTATAGCTACATCACGGGAGGTATTACTCTTCTCAACAATCTCTTCAATTACACTGTAGGGAGCATCGCTACCCACTATCAAAACAGGACTACCAACAAAATGGGACGTATCATCCGCAAATGGTGCACCGAACTCGCCACGAACCACTTCCACAGCCTCATTAACTACATGTTCAGAGATACTATCACTATCAACGTTGCTGGTAATGGAGGTTCTATCATTTTCCGGAACAGACAAAGGTTTGCATACGGCTGGGGTTTGGGGAGAGAAAGAGCGGGGCAATCCAAACGTTAATGATTATAATCACCACAAGAAGAACAGCCCTGTCGTTGCGGGCAATCCCGAGCAATATGTCTCTCTTCTCGACAATCTCGACACTTTCCTTTAAAAGGGCAATGGGAAGTAAGGTGATCCTTCTTACATATCTTACAAAAAGGGGGCTGATCATTATAAAGGACAGTTGCATAACCCCCAATCACGATGTGACGGGGGATGGACTGCTTCAAATCTAAGGCAACTATGCGATCCCCGGTTCTGAAGCGCTGTAAGGACCTACGAAAACTTACAGACTTAACCTCTTCGAAAGCGGAGAGGGCAGCCGGAAAAGACCATCTGGCATATGGTAGGGTAATTCTTGCTCAATTACCCTGGTAACTGGCATATAGAAAAAAACCACTAAAAAAAATTTTTAACGATATAGCGTCGCAAAAAACCACTTTAACAGCACGATCCCTTAGGATCTGGAGGCAATCAATATCATCTGCGACGCCCAGCTCAACCAACAAGCTATTAACAATAAAAGAAAATATGTTTTCGCCGAACCTTTGGCCTTGGGGCAAATGGTTCTCAGAAGGCTTAAAAGTAACTGTATATAACTCGCGCAACGAACCAGCCGCAAAGGAACTGTACCAAGGAAACAATCGCCGCAACACCCCGGCGTAAGAAGGAACTGAGGCCGAGGCATCTTCAGAAGTAGCTCCTAATGGATCTGTGGCCGAGCCTTCTGTCACGTAGCAAGTTAATTCATGTTTAGATCTTTTGTTTTAATCACGCGGTGACTCTTTGTGTTGTGGTTATTGTTTGCAATCGATATGGTAAAACGCGCCCATCAGTTTTCCCTCTTTCACAACCGTTGTTGTAGGAGTAAGTACTAGTTGGTCCTCTGTTTAGCCATGCCGGCTTTACCGAGGTCAGGGCAGAGGCCAACCAATCCAATAAAGAAATTAAAAGAATTGAAGTAGTGAGCTAGTTCCCCGTTACACTTCCATTTAAAGGCCAAAAACAAAAAAACAATCTTGTTCGAGTTTGCCGAATTAAGTCTCATGCAGGTAGCATTATAGCTGGAAAATAATCTGCCAGACTTTGAATTCGATAACTGTAGAGTAGAATTTTCTGACACTAAGCAACAAAGCAAAGCCCAAGAGAAATCCGCCATTTTAGATTGCTGCATAAAAATGCTCTCCCCAGTGCTAAAGGTCGTACTAACAGCCTGACCGAGAGTTGACATTTTAGCCCCCGAACAATGTCTCATTCTGCACTTTGTGGACGGATAAGATAAAAAGTTTATTTTCAAGTCAAACAGTTAAAAGCATCTTTGAATTCCAAACGACAAAGGAAAACCATATACATGCAATTATTGTTATCAAGTTTAATCACATTTTAATCTTAATATGACACAAAGGTTATGATCTGTCAAAAAACTATTATAGAGACCAAATATTATTAAACAAAGTTTTTAAGAAGTAAAAAAGCATATAACTTTAAAACTCAAACTTCAGGAACATATATGTATATATAGATGAACTTATAAGTGCAAGCTAAGAATTGCTAAAATCTATTTATTTATCTATATCTCAAATGTAACAATGATTACGTTCATCAGTGCTAGTGGCTGAGTATGAAGGGTAGAAAAGTTGAGGGGGGAAGCGAAATGGGGGATTTGAAAAAGGCAAAATTGAAATTTATGAAATACTAAGTTCTCTCAAGATTCGATGGAGAAAGTGCCTCAGTTTTGAACTCAGATGGTTGCATATCAACAAATCTTCCAAATAAATGAAGCTTTTCACTTTTAAAGCACCAATAGAAACAAAAACTATAAAAACTATTTATATAATTGAAAAAAAAAATTTGTTTTATTCAATGTTTAAGAGAGCGTCATTTCTTTTCTTCATCTCTTCTCTTAAACATAGATCTACTGCGTGTCCTTAAGTAGCTGAAATCTTATTTTAACATACTATGATTTAAGGCGGCTAAAGGCGATTTAAGGCTATTCAGTAAGGGAAAGTCAAGGATTCTGCGACATTGAGAAGAGCTATGACAATTTAAAAGCCTGAGTAAGCCTTGTTATCTTTGCCGGTTTTTAGGAAAATTTCAATATTATGACATAGAAGACTAGAAAACATAAAATGTTCAGCCTGCAAGCAAGCTTTGGGTGAGGTTGTAGAGGACAAGGAGAAGGGGAAGAGGAAAGGGGGGGGTGAGAAGATGGGGAAGGAAAGGGAAGAGAGGGAGGGGAAAAGGAAGAGGGGGAAGGGAAGAGGGGGAAGGGAAGAGGGGGAAAGGAAGAGGGGGAAGGAAAAAAGGAGAAGGGAAGAGGGGGAAGGGAAAAAGGAGAAGGGAAGAGGGGGAAGGGAAGAGGGGAAGGGGAAGCGAGGAAGGGAAGCGGGCAAGGGAAGAGCGAGAGGGGAAGAGGCGAGGAAGGGTGCTTGGAGTGATCCCATTCAAATTTGAAATTCTCTCCCTCACTCTCACAACCGCTCCTTATCCCCTACACTTCAGAAAGAGATTTCTTGCTGCCTATAAAATCTTTATTTGCTCGTATTTGTCCATTAAGGCTTTCACATTATTTAATAGTTTGTAGTATTTACAAATTCCTCCCATCTCCCCTCAGTAGGATATCGTAAACATAATCGCTGTAGGATTTGTTGGCTATCACGTTGTTCTGGTCCCAGGAACAATCCCACAACATAACGCCGCCGATTCCATCCTCGTGGCGAACAGCCTGATAAAATCATAAGAAAAGTGTAAATTAATTTGTAAATATTTGTTAAACCAATTTTTTACGTTTACATCGTGAAAAAAAAACGTGAAGGGCTTTACTCCAAGAAAGGACTGGTGTCCAAAACGTCAGTGTTGTCTTTTCTTTTTCTAGGGTGTGAATGTGGAATGACTAATTGACTCCCTCTTCTGCAGTGAGAATTATTTCGATATTCTAGAATGCTTGATTTCTTTCAATAATTGTACATGCTATGTCTTTTAACTGTTGGGCTTCTCATTGTAGTGGAAGGCTAACTCACATCTCCGTTTATAATTTTCTAACATGTCTGACTCTATATGATTAACGAACCTAACATTGCAATTGACTGATTTGCTGTCGAGAGTGCCTATTGTTTCTTATATTTGTTGCAAATTGCCAAATACATTACCATCATGTAACCGAATCACTTATTTTGTGTAATCTAACTTGACTAACTTAACTATTACTGTACTAGTTATATCTGTCGATAGGGGAATACTCGGACTTCAATTTTAAAATACTTCAAGCACGAGAAGACACTTTAGTAACGTCATCAAAACATTTATTTTATGTAGTCAATCTTTTAACAATAACAATATAATATATAATAACAATAATATATAATAATAATATATAATAACGGTATCTGAAAAACTTCATATATGCGCACTCTTGTGCTGTAAAAGTTGTTTCTTGATCAATGTTGATTAAAGTGTCTATTTGTTAATGGAAATAATATTATATTCAGCAATGCTGTAAGTAAGGCTGATGTCTTTTAAACAAAGTAGTGTTTGCATTACATCGTCCTCTTCAGTTGTGGCTGTGAACTGATTCACTTCTAAAAAAAGATACTGAATATACTATAACGTTGTCTGAGAAAATATGAAGTATCGAGATGACTGCCTGAATTCGTTGAATGGTTGGAATATTGTGATTTTCTTGTGTAAATAGGAAGCCGAGAAGAAAGGCGGGTGATGAGTTATAAACAGTAACAACAACAACAACAACAACAACAACAACAACAAACTTTATTTGTACCTAGGATTTACATTTGGTTTAAAAAAAAAAGTTTTGAGTAGCTTAAGTTAGGTACAAGCTGCCCGAAATATATAATCTGGAGGTCTACACGAGCGAGTCGGGTAGCTTGATTCTATTTTTTTTTAATATTCAAATAATAGTTTTAAAATTGTTTTTAATTTTTTAATTGTTTCTTTGTTTCTTTGTATCATCAAACAAGGGGTCAACTTATACTCGACCATTCAAAAACAGCATTAACTTTGGCTCGAATAACGGTGTTTGACTTATTTATGAAAACTAAGACATTCATACTTTCTCTGTTTACAATTATGCAAATGAAAAAACAGCTTCCGGTATAAATGATTTCACAAACAGCACATGAAGCGAAACACGTGCGCTCGTTTATTATTATCAATCTCAATACATGTTTAAGAATAGATTTTTTTTTTAATCTTGTGATTTACTCTGGCAGCCGATTGCATGACTTCCAAACAAAAAAATATGGACCTATCTGAACACTGATCAACCGAGCGACATACTTTGTTTAATTACTGGCATCGGATCAGAATAATAAACCAGAAGTTTTCGTACTTGAATTTTAAGGGAAAACTTGGCAAATCAAACGAGATGAGAACTTTTTTTTGTAATTGAAGAATATTGTTTTTAATAAAATAGTATTTAATGTTTTTTTGTGTGAACACAGTTAGATAAAGACTGCATTGTTTGCATGTGCAGGCTGACATGACAAATTAAATGCCACGCTGCTGGCTCTATTGATAATAAAATTTGGCGCTCGAGGGAATACTTCAAAACTTTCTGTTAAAATACTGGCCTGCTATAACAGGAGAGGTGATAAGTTTCTCTGTAATTTCGCTGCTTTTAAGTCATCTGCTTTTCAAAATATACGTCGAAATTTCGCTCATTAACGAGCAATAGTTTCGTTAAATTTTTGGGAAAAACTCGCCGCAGCGCCAATTCTATGAAATTTTGACGAATTCGACGAAAAATCAACGAAATTCGTCGTAATTCGGCGACATTACGACACAAGACTTTCGAGCGATACTGTATTATGTAACTTAATCATCCATCTTAGTACCCAGGCGCTTTGAGGTTGGCCGTTCGTTTGTTTAAACAGAAGCTGAAACTCAGTAGTAAGCTGAGCCAAGTGGAAAAAAGTTGTGCAAAGTTTTGCTGAAGAACACAACACAGTGTTCTAGTTGGAGTTTAAACGGGTTTACCCATATAATCTTGCTGTTTGAATTGTCTATAAATTTTGCTCCATAAATCCTACGCTATTTCAGCTTACCTCATACATCGCATCTAGTTCAGAGGGCGGTAAATAATACATGGATTGCCCAGCTCCATGAAGACCTGCTGGGAGGCCTATAAACACACGTGGCCCAGTTGGCTTGGTTGTTGTTGCAAACTTCAGCCACTCGTCTAGGACAGGCTGAAATGATTTATCCCCTGGCCAGCAGAAATTATTGTAAAACTGGATGTAGATATGGTTAAAGTACTTTCCAGTTACTAGGATATAAAGAAGAGAAGAAATGAATAACCTCCAGATTTTAGTCGTACGCACGATGGAGATTAAAGTTCAAATGAGTCGATGAGTCATAAGTCATAAGTATTTACCAAAGCAACCGATATCCATTTAGGCGTTCGATATCGTATCGATAGCTCTGATTGGCTCCTGTAACTCGCGATATCTATAAGATTCGTATTAACCTAGCGGGTGAATGGCACTTTTCGCTCGCTCCGATTGGTTCATCAAACACCGAATATCCTGCGCTATTCAGATAGGTCATTCATCCGTGAAAAATGGCTTCCAGTTTTGCTTCAGGAGGTCAGAAGCGTGCGTGCTAAAGATAAAAAAGGTTTATATTATATCGTTTGTTTGAAAATAAAGTGCATTTTTATCCCATTATTTTGATAAATACTAAAACAACTATCCCCTCGGGGTCGGTACCTAGCGCTAGATATATATCTGCGTCTCGGTATATATCAACCACTATTCAGCTTCCTTTTGGGAAATAGTTGTTAATGAGTCAAAATGTTTAACCTAGATGAAGGGTGGCTGGGTGGACGGGTGAGCCACGTACAAAACTTCGAAATGCATGCAAGTAAGCTCTCTACCATACCTTTAGTTTTCTTATACCAGCTCTGGTTATAAGCTGACAATCATAAAGTTCTATTCTTTTTAACTCGTGGCAGTTTCTGAAAGATATAAAAACAAAGAACGTTTTAAAACAAAAAACTCTTACTGTTTCAAAATTATACACCCACTGTTAGTTGCCTTTTCAAACCTCACTGTCGCTAACGCTCTTCCAGAACTAACGTGATTCGTCTAAGCAAGGTTATGAACGGTAAAATAACAATATGTAACCGTGCCCGGTTACCTAACTTTCGAATATTAATTTGGTTGCCGTGTACAAAGGGTAATGGAAACAATACCAATGCAGGGTTTTCATTAGAAGCCGGGAACTGGGTAATAGGAACTGGACAACAAATGTCACAGGATGACATTTGTTGCTTGACTATAAAATCTTTAACAGATCAAACAATTAAGGGCGCAATAAAGATTTTTTAAATGCCTTTGTATCAACATTAGTTAAACAAAAATCCTTAAGCTTCACGTTTGGTGATTTTAACGTTATGCTTAGGTGCAATGCAGTAGACTGCTTTTGTACATTTCCAGTCGAACCCGTGCTAGAGTCAAACGAAGACTGGGGAAAAAACTGCACGCAGCACTGTATGGATCCCTAGGAACGGCAAGAAGTCAGCCACTGTATTCCGGGTTTTGTAGCCAGCACGTTTGAAAACTACAATTCCCAGGCATTTTGTTTCAGATCATGTAATTGTCTCAAAGATTGGTCAAATAACTGATGACCTTTTCAATTATTTTATAATGAAAACCAATCGGTTGATGAAATGCATGAAACTCGATATGTTCACTCCAGGATGTACAGGGGTATCGGATGGACGATTTGGAAGAGTTTTAGCAGTTTTGGCTATTGGAGATCAAGGCAACCAGCAGCAATGTATGAAAACAGAATTTATCAAGCTGCATAGTTTATCTTTCAGTAAACAATTGCGATTCAAAAGCAAACAAAATGCAACCTACAGCGTGGGGAGAAAATTCAAGGACTTTTCAAGGACCTCTACTGTTTTTTTGTAAGCCTCAAATTTTGGAAACTGAAATTTATGGGCCTTTAAGGTTTTTGAGGACCTGGACGAACCCTGATTTCAGCTTGGTAAAGCAGTGAATTCTTCATTGCTGTCAGAACTTTATTTAGTAAACAAAAAGAAAAGCACAGCAAGTCCATTGAAACAAGATAAAGCTAAGTGGTGAACATTTGAAAATATTTCTCAAAAGGCAGGAAACGTATTTAAAATACTCTCGCAAGCACCACGAACACTCACTATGTCCTTCCGTTGGTACCCACCTACTTCACCACAATTACCCTTCTTCCGTTTCAACTACAAATGTAGCAAGTGCCATAACCATCCTCACTCTCGTTTAACGTCCACATTTTTCGATCTAGGATGGAGTTGAACGGGTGATGACTGCCCTCCACATCCGTCGATCCTGCGTTACAACAAGTTGATATCCTCCACTACAAAATCACTCCACTATTTCCTAGGCTCGACCCCAAACCCCATCTCCCCTACCTCACGCAACACACACCCCTCTGCCCTTTTCACATGTCCAAACTATTTCAGTCTTCTCTGCCTCAACTTAACAAAAAGGTGATCAACTCCACACATCTCTGCCACTTCACAGCTAGACCTCCCATCTTGCCTCTCACTCCTGCCACGTATCTTAGTATCCTGCAATCACATCTGCGTAGAACATCCATCAATCTACTTGTCAATACCCATGCTTCTGCTCTATGCAGTAGAGGAGATCTCATACGTGTTTGAACAGGTTTAAAATTTATAATACAAATTATATCTTGAAATTTTAAAAATAAATTATTATAGTTTAGATATTCTGTGTTGTATATTCTCATTAAAATACTTTACCCTTACATTAAATAATCTAATGCGTTGTCAGTGATTAAAGGACAGTTGTCCAATTCCAAAGCCTCAAGATGATCTACTGCACAGGGAGACCCGCCGAGCAACCTGATTCCTTCATCCGTGATCAACTCGCAATGTGATAAACTCTGAAATAAAATCCATAATTAACTGTCATCTCGATATCGTTACACTCGTTTAAAAATTGCCTAAAACCATTTAGCTTATCTAACTGGAAACTTAAATTCGACTTCTATATGTAATGATTTTTTTAACTCCATATAGTCACTCATCCTTTTGTTCTTGGAATGTGGGGATTTTAATGACGTCATGAAGCCATCCTGGGTTTATCTAGACTTACTCACTAACAGAAAAAAGGAACGCCTGAAAATTTTCTGGATTTCAGGGAAATGAACTCATGACTTTTGCGATACGTTCTTACAAACTACTGGGATCAGGTCAATTTTAGATGATCCACCAATGCCACTCAAAGGTGCACATCGTTTAGTTTGTAACTGTTATTATAAAGTGATCTTCAAAGTTTTGTACATAATCTAAGTAACTGAGAAAAAGATGCCTCAAAAAATTAGGCCCCTTAAGATTTTAGAATGAAAACTTGCTCTCTTTAAGGTAAAAATTCTTCATTCATGAAGGAGAAAGAGAAAGATGCATAGATAGTTAACATTGAGTAAAATAGTATTGTAAAAGTCAGATTTTATTTGCACATCTGTATGTTTATTTGACTTTGTCCAGCTGACTGAGGAATACCGTTCAAGATTATCTACAAGTAATAACCGGGGCAAAATTTCCTGTCTTTTGTGGTGATAAGAAAATACTATATTCATCTAGTTTCGTTAAGATTTTACATTCGTTGATACATACTGTAACCTTTCTTGATTTCCAGATTAGTTTAAGTACTGCGAACGAATTTCTTGCTTTGTTTATGCGTAATTTTTACCAGCATCAATCCCTCTATTAACATCATCTATGTTCCCAAAGTATTAGCATTGGTATATCGATTTTGTTTTTTAATTTTTGGCGTTTTAGTGTGCAACTTCCATTTTATTTTTTTTGGTCGATTTTGGAGTTTACATTGTTAAAGTTACAGAGATCACTAAATTTAACAAAATCTGGAAAAGGATTAAAACTTGCATAGTATAAAATACCAATCAAAGGAATCCTGTGAATGCTCGTGGAGTGACCCGAGCTTCCTCGGCTTCATACATGATTGGCTAAAACCACGAAAGACTAAGAATTGACTTAATATTTTTCATCGATCTTTAATCAAATAAGCATTGATATGTTTGGATGAAATGACTTTCTATTGTTTTTCCCCCACGACCATTTTGATGTTTGTGGATTCTCCACTCGCAAAAACTTGTAGATGATTGGCAACCTCAACTGCAAAACTACCACTACAGCAGGAAGTTAAAGTATAGTTTATTAAGTAGACTGGCACACCACGTAAAACACACTAACTATAAACAGGAAATTCTGTAAACTTAAATAAATTGTTATGTTTCATTAAAAAATATACGAGATAATTTATTTTAAACGAGATAAAAACTTACAAGCTTTTCCAAGCCAGAGCACCACAGCGACATGTGATTCAAGGTGGAATCCGTAATCTAGCATGTAAGGAAATACAATATTTATTATTAAGTATTTAGTCAAGAGCATCCCAAATTAGCAAAAAAGCAATTACAATCTTGAGAAAATCTTCCATTATAAGGTTGAAATTATTTTCTTACTAGAACACACTCCTCTAAGTCCATCCTTTGCAAACTGTTACATCCCTAAACAAAATAGAGCATAGTTTTAATTAGTATTAAAGGAGAACTGAACCCTAAAATTGACTTTTTATCGTTTGAACATTTAGGCATAGTAAAACAACTATATGAAATTTTTTTAACCCGTTAGCCGAGCAGTTCAAAAAAATTTGATGTTTTGTAACGAATCGACAAGATTTGATCGGCGGCTCAATATGTGATATCAGCAGTTGTTTATGACGTAGTTTACGATACTAGAATGATTAAAACGAGGAAAAACATGGTTACTGTGCATCTTTTGGCTGCTTTAAAGAAAAACAGCTTCACAAGACATAGATCGCCCAAAAAATATCAAGATTTCGAAGCACACTGCTATATTTAAGCTCTGAATATCGTAACCTACGTCATACCATACCGCTGAGAATGTCATTAGCTTTTCTACAGAGTTTTCTTAGTTTCTAAATTTAATTTTGCAATGTAATTTGGCTTGAATTTATCAAAAACTTCACAGAGTTAATCTACTATACCAATAGATTAAACAAAAAATAGGTTAGTTTTAGCATTCAGTTGTCCTTTAAATAAATATACCATAGCAATAGTTTGAAATGTTTTTTTTTTCTCCTGCTTGCAACGTCAAGTCTATAGAGCATCATACCCCGCAGTGACAGTCAGTAAGTGTGAATAGGTACCTTAAGCAACCCTCGTTTGGAAACGCGAACAACGACGGCCCAGAAAAATCACCTTTCTGGTTTGCTCTTTAATTCTTTGTGCTGGTCATTAGGGTTTTGTTTCTTTCCTTTGAATTTTGTGAATAAAAAAACGATGGAATGTTTCTTCATGAAGCTAAACAAATACTGAGAAAGTTTTTGCTATTACGTCCTCGTACTCTCGACTACTTAAAAAAAGGTCTTTTCACGATGTAATTTTAGCGACAACTCCGTGCAGCTGCTCAGCTCTGTGCATTCCAACGTGCAGTTATTGTATTTACTATTGTTCTTTGCCGTCGGCGTCGAAGGTCCTCATTGCTTAAGGTCCCTAATAATTGTACAGTGACGTGGAATCAGAACAAATCTCAATTTTGGACTTTGTAATCGTTTCACAGGTTGCTGGCAATTCCCAATGCAGTGATAACACAAGAATAAAAGCCCTGTCATTCATCAGTTGGCTTGCAAGGATTAAACCAAAGGTACTCCCATTTTTCTATCTTTGAAGAGTATAGTACAGACCCTCTTTACTGTAGTACATGTTGTAGACTGCAGAGAGGAAGGAGGGAGGGCGTCATTAAATAATCATTTATACCATCATCCGCCGAGATGGACTTGTTTATTTGTTGATCAAATATTTACACTTAGACTAATCAGCCACAGACCCAAAGACAAGATGAAAATGACATCGCCAACAACCACAGCAGCAAATGGCTCTCGGCACTTCTTTCGTGAATTTAAAATTCACGCATGGTATCAAGTCATTTCTAGATGGACAAAGGCCTACTAATTGGGGACACCGTCTTTACCACTCTAAGATTGGACGAAGTCGTTTTACATGACAGACAGACACACATAAGCTCAGATATGTCTCCCAGGGCCTACGGTTTAACGCCCTTATCCGAAAATACGTGAAAGTCTAACCATTTGCAGATTTACAAACAAAGGCAGCACCTTCACCTCAATTGTTTTAAGACCCCGAGTGTTGGTCCGGCCGGGAAACGAACCCGAGCCTCCCAGACCCGTAGACTGGCACCTTATCAACTAGGCTAACCAGGCGGTGGTAGATCGGTAGGCATTCAAATTAGGTCTTAATGCTAATTTGTAATAGTCTGTACTTATTGTTGAACCAACAGGCAATAATTAAGGGGAAATTGTTACTACCTATTCTATCTGTTGTGTTTCCCATTATGGCGTCCGCTCCTAATGATGATGAGTTTGGAGACGATGAAGATGAACTTGAGGATGGGGCAGAGGCAAGCCGACCCTGTGCAGTGGCATCTCAGGTGATTTAGTACTACATCATTATGATTATTAGTCCAAGGAATTAGAGAACATGTAGATACTTTAGTTACATAACAATGCATTTTTACTCGAGTCCTGGATGCATTTTGTCGCTACTTCAAGTAAAGGACGCAGAGGTAATAATCAATCGAAAATAAGACATACTTTAATTGCTGTCTTAAGCAATTGTACTCTTTATTAAATTCCGTTCCCTGTACATGAAGTAAAAGTAATGTTTTCTTAAGAACATAGAAAAGAAATAAAGAAACACAGCTAGGCAGATAGAGGGAGCTCAACCCCCCATTGTGCTACCCGCACCATCACCAGATTATTATTATTTAATTAAGATCGATTTAGAAAACGTATTAAGAAAAAAAACTAAAAACAATATCCGACGTTTCGGAGTCAGACATGACGCCATTATCAAGGTTAAACTTTAATGGATAATTCGCAATTTAAATATAACGGCGTTAGGTCTAAACAAAAACTTTTTCATATATAGAAATTAACTGTTAAACGATAATTGACACTAAGATATTTACAATTTTTTTTGTGGTAGAATGCAAAAGGCGTAAGGTCAAACAAAAACTTTAGCATGAATGGAATCTGACTGCTTGTTTAGTGATGGTTGACGCTCGCGTATTAAAAGCATCTCG
>JAOBBB020123395.1:0-12923 GCA_025331005.2 Zoanthus gigantus
TTATTAGTCGCTTACTCGATCCCAATACAATATTCTCAATGTATTGCGTTGTGTGTGTGTTTTTAATTCTGTTGTTAAGTGCAGTTTTCTTCAATCTCTTGATCCATTTTTTGTCACCACATGTAGCGTCGTGCCAAACGTTTCATTCTAACAATTCCTTGGTGCTCCGCATGCAAATCATTAAGTAAAACGGACCTAAGAGTGTCAAGTATTACTACCCGGCCGGGAGTCCCACAACAAAATGGTATCTTCGTAAGACAATTCCAACCGCTTGTTATAGTAAGGGAGGAGTTCGGGTTCAGGTTTTCCCGGCCATCCTTCTTTCGTGTATTGTAAAACTTTGCTCAAAATGGAATCCTTTCTTGTCTCCATCATAATCATAGAGGAATTTACAACTTGCTCCCGTTCAATAAATAAAACCTGTACACTTACATTTTTTTCAGGGGACGGTCTTTCTTGAACTGGTTTTCGTGACAAATAATCAGCATATGCATTGTCCTTTCCTAGAATGTACTCAATGGTGTAGTTGTAGGCAGCTAAAAGGAGGACCCACCTTTTAATTCGTGCTGAAGCAAACTGAGGTACAGGTTTGTTCTCTCCTAGAAGAGTAATGAGGGGCTTGTGGTCGGTTAGTAATTTAAATGGTCTCTCAAGCAAGTATTGTCGGAACTTTGTAATGCCAAATATAATAGCTAAAGACTCGCCTTCAATTTGAGAATAGTTTTTCTCAGCATTGTTCAGTGTTCGTGACGCAAAAAATACTGGCTGCAGTGTGTTATCTGGGCCCGGTTGTAATAGTGCCACTCCAACTCCAACAGAAGAGGCATCGCACTGAAGGGCTTGTTCGCTGGTGGGATCATAGTGTCGCAAGACGGTATCGGAGCACATAGCTGCTTCAAGATTGTTAAAAGCTTCTTGTTCACTTTTTTCCCAACGCCAGGTCACTTCTTTCTTTAGTAATTTGTACAAAGGGTGGGCAACCTTAGCAAAATCAGGGACAAACTTTTGAAGGAAATTTGCAGCACCAATAAGGTACTGTAGTTCTTACACACATGTAGGTGGACTAGTATCCTATATCGCATGAACTCTTTCTTGGGTTGACGAGACACCGTCAGCAGTAATGGAAAATCCGATGTAAACAATCTCATTCAACATGAATGACATTTTTCACGCTTCAACTTAAGGCCACACTCTTGAAGCCGTTGTAGTACTCTATGTAAATTCTGTAAGTGAACTTCTTCATTCTCGTCCGTAATCAGTATGTCATCAATGTAAACGCAGCACCGAGGGAGGTCGCTCAATACATTTTCAATAGTGCGGTGAAAAATGGATACCGCGCTGTTTATGCCATAGGTAAGACGCCGATATTGATATAGTCCCTTGTGAGTATTTATTGTGGTATACTTCTTGCTCTCGGGGGTGAGCTCCAACTGATGGTATGCCTGAAATAGGTCAAGTTTGGTAAACTTACTTAAAAGCTCTTCAAGAGTGGGCATGGATACTGTTCCAAAGTAGCAAACTTATTCATTGTGACAGAGTAATCACCACAAATCCTTAGGCTTCCAACGGGTTTAATCACTTGGACGGTAGGTGAAGCCCAGTCAGAATGATCAACTTTTTCAAGGACTTTTTCTGCTTCTAGTTTGGCTAATGCTTTTTCGTATTTGTCACCGGCGAATTGCAAAAGGTACCACTCTTGGTTTTAAAAACACAGGATTGTCATTCTTCACTTTTAGCGAAACTTGAACATTCTTTAACTTGCCTAATGAAGAATTATCGAACAGCTCAGGATATTGATTGATTATGTCATTTGAAGTGTGCGATGCAACACTATAGATGCTGTGCCATGGTAATGTGAACATGGACATCATATCACGCCCTAACAAAGACCGACCATCAACAGCTTTAACAATAAGGTTATGCTTTTATTCTCCTACTTGTACTGCCATCTTTTTCTCTCCAAAACATTTGATTACATCTCCAGTATAACCTTTAAGGACAACAGTAGGAGGTTTTAGGGTATACTGGTAGTTTCCCCTAATTCCTTGAAATCATTTATACTTAACAAAGTCACTGCACTGCCAGTGTCAATTTCCATGTTGATCTTTTTACCCTCAAAATAGACAAATAGAAGTTTGTACAGCGCAGAGTTACTGTCATGAATTTTGGATTTTATACTTCGCATGTAGACAGTAAGGGGTGAAGCTAAGTCATCTGTTGTGACTGTTGCTGTGTTGTGAATAGGAGGCAAACTAGTAACAAGGAATGACGTAACAGTTGAGGCACTATCTTTTCTTTTCTTAAAACACACTTTAGCTAAATGCCTTCTTTTATGGTAGTAATTACAAGTAGAGTTTACATGACTACATTTATCAGCAAGGTGTTGGGCAGATTCACATCTAAAACACTTTTTTTCACCCTAAATCTTTAGCAGTAATACTTGATTTAGACTTTTTGCTATTGTATACTACATGTACTGGTTGAGAGATAGGGTTTGAGGATGAAGTTGTTTGGATTCTTTCTCAGCTAATTCATCTGCTTGTGCTACTTTCAGTGCTTGTTCAAATGTTTTATCCTCAGACAATAATTTTTTCTTTGTAGATTGGTTTATTTCTTACTCCCCCTACAAACTGATCTCTCAAAGCCCTTGGCAAAAAAAGGGCCAAAATTGCAATGTACGGCTAAACGTTGTAATTTGTTAGCGTATTCAATGACACTTTCATTGACATCTTGAAATGACTGATGAAAACGATATGACTCCACTACCTCAAGGACTTTGGGCTTGTAATAACTGCTTAATATTTCTTTAATTTGTTCATAAGTTTTCTCCGAGGGCATAACAGGTAAACAAAGGTCTTTTAATGTACTATAGGCCTTCTTACCTGGAACGGAGATGGTAGCTGCCACTTTCTTTTTGTTAGCTGCCCGTTTTGTAGTGTCACTGGCGTCTTCTGCCACTTGACCAATGTTATTTGCAATGAAATACGACTCGAGTCGCTCGCTGTAATCTGTAAAATCGTCGCCATCAAATGGCTCTATTATCCCAACTTGGAAACTTTGTGCCATGATTGCCTTCTCGAAAGCTTTAAAATGTTGATTCTCGCCAGTTTGTCGAGTACTAGGGAAAACAATGAAACAAGCAAAATAGACTTGAAATGTTAACGTATGTATACTTTATCTTCGAGTGTAACTTCAATGGCGGGCTTCTGCCAAGTGCTAGTCCTCTGCGCATGCTTGGTACCAAAAGATAAACAATTTAGGTAGCTTTTTGGAAATAACTTGCTTAAAATACAAAATATGCAGAAACAGTGTTGGTCCGGCCGGGAATCGAACCAAAGCCTCCCGCACGATAGACTGGCGCCTTACCAACTAGGTTTAACAAATAATAGAGTATCCACGGTATAAATTATCCTTTGTATCCATCCAAATTTGCCTAGTGTATACTATACTCTAATAAATGACAACTTTCGCTGGAGTAAAAGCTCGATAAAAATTGTTTTGATTCATATATGCAGTGGTTTTAATTAAAGACTCGGCAATGGTTAAACCATGAAACAAAGGGTATGACTTATAACCGCCCGATCTTACGGGTTAGTGATAGATAAAACAAAATCACGTGATCAATTTCGACCAATTGCGCGCGCGGATTTTTTACGTTTCGAAGAGTTCAATGCGGTGCTCCTCAAGGAAGTATCCAATTTCTAGTATTTTATTGTTTTTAGTTTATAGAGGGCGGGCGTGGTTGGCGCAGTTGGTAAGATCTCTGCCTTCTGACCACAAGGTCCCCAGTTCGATCCCCGGCTCTGCCAAGATTTGAACTGATTTGTGCGACCTTCTTTTCCGGGGTAGGTAAATGAGTACCAGCGTCTACTGGGAGTTAACCTGCAATGGATTAGTGTCCCGTCCAGGGGGAGTCAAAGACTCTCATCCGCTTAGCACTTACAGAAACCGGAGATAAGACGCCGGCTCCATGGGCCACTTGGTTCGTATAAAGGATTTAGCTTTAGAACACACATTCACAATACCAAACCTTATGGATCAAGGTGCCACCAACCCATATATCCCTCTCTTTCGATAATATATACAACACCTGGGAATTCGTGTCATTTCTTTGTAGATTAGGCCTGTTAATTCAGTATTTGAAAGTGAAAATTATGAGCAAGACATTGTTTTTAAAATGCTTCAAATTTTGGAGACTCGAATTTACAAAAAAAGAAAAATTTGGGATATTCCCCCAGTCCCCCTTCAAAAGCCCGCGCCTAAACCATCCCTGTGCAATTTTAGTTTCACAAAGATACATATCTAAACTTTGATGACTAAAAACTAAAGGAGGCAGAAAGCTTTGCTTGTTATGACATAATTCTTGTCGTTGTGAACTTCAAAACGTAAAACCAGAAGGCAGAACTACAAATAATCTGATATATTTGGACGTTGAACAAATAATTGCTTTCGATCTATTTTATTTAGTCCAAAACTTAATTAATTAACAAATAATTTTACAAAAGTATTGCGGGTTTTGTAAAATTATTTATTAATTAATAAAGTTTTGTTGTTGTTATAAGCAAGTTTAAAAACCCCGATAAGACACAGATTTTTTTTTTTTTCTGTCCGCACCGAAGGATGGGAGTATCAAAGGCATCTAAGCCACTATATTCACCCCTGAGCTTGGTTTTCACAAGAAGACTTCTCAAAAACGCTATATTACAGGCAACATGTCGACTTTATCCTGACAGACTTCAACAAGGCCATATTGATAAAGTTCCGCACCATCGCTTGCTTCTCAAATTTAGAAACTAAATCCAAGGCAGGCCTATTCTTGACTGGCTCGCATGCTTTGTAAACAAGCGAACTCAACATGTCCAAACGAGTAAGTACTAGAACCTATTAAGTCGGAAGACATTCATGTTAAATCAGGCGTGCCGCCGAATGGAACTGTACTCGGACCTCTTCTGTTCCTCATATTCATCAATGACATCCATGTCAATGTACTGTCTCGACTACGTCTGCTTCGGCTTGCTGATTGCTGTATCCTCTATAGGGAAATATTTACTACAGAGAACTGTAACAACCTTAACAACGATCTGTGACTGGGAATCAGAATGGTAACAACTCAAGTTTAATGCAGTCCAGCTGCTTTGCCCTGTATATGTCGCACAATGAGCATACATTCCATTGGGCTTGGTTCCTAAACACAAACACCTCGGAGAAACCATCAACGACGTCGACAAACTAGATTGGTCCTCTCGCGCTGTAACACTATCGGAACCAAAGCAAACAGAACTCTGGAGGCAGGTGTAATTTAAAGAATGCTGAATGCAGAACGTGACTACAATATAATAGGTCAGCTGAAAAGCGTATTTCGTCGACTTTTCTGTAATCGCGGCCATAAAAACTTTTCATTCGCTCTCGTTGAGTAATCTTAGAGTTAGGGTAAGGCTTATGGTTAACTAAGGGTTTAGGTTTATTCTCGAATGGATGTACTTTCGCTGACCTAGTAAACTGTAATTGCGTTCTGCATTCAGCATTCTGCATTCTGCAAATTACACCCGCCGGAACTCTGGGCGTTTTTCGTAGGCACTTTAATTGGTTGCTCCGCATCAGTCAAGTAAACCCCAGGCATTTTAAGCCATTTTGTTTTTTATTCCTAAAAAGCCAGCTACAAAAAAGTCAACAAACCAGAAACAAAATCAGACCAAGGTTAGTTAAGATTTATTAAAAATCAAATTTTCGATTTGACTTCGCTATTGATTCCGTACAAATACTGTATTTGATTATTAAGTCCACACTGGTTTTGTGCCGGGGTTGCCTGTGCTCAAACCAGCCTTCTTCAGGTTTCCCGCCTATAGTGACGTGCTGTAACGTATACCACAAATGACCAATCAGATGCTGTCATTTTCGCGCCTTTTTTAATTTACACTTTGGTCTGGGTCTGCACTTAGCCTTTGGTACAAAACCTGTTTGCTCTGTTTGAAGAACAACTCGGCAGGAAAAATTTTGACTTATTTTCAAGAGTTGAATGTTCTGTGCTTTAACCCAAGATATAAACTTAAGAACAAATTATGGCATTAATGGTTTTGTGATTTAAGGCTTTGATAAGGTAAAATAAGAAGATACAATTCTAGCGAAAGGTAAATAAAAGTCGGCAAAAATTATACAGGTGAGTTACTTAAATTTCCTTTGAATCTTTCAAACAAGCAGGTGATTAAAATATCAACATGCAAACGTCTTTTAAATGACCCACAGTACAACGAAGGCGAAGAGACTGTTGGCTTTCTATCTCTCAAAGCAAAACGCAATAGCCACTGGAAAATTTATAAAAAAAGTTTGAGTTCTTTTTTGCTCTTTTTTTTTTTTGACTGCTGAGCAGCAAACTTTTTATAATTCTTTTAATCTGCTAAAAGCAAGTAAGTTCTCGTAGTATTAATTATTATAAAACTGTATGAAATAATTTGAGTAAGGCAGTTTAGTGTGGCTGGTTAAAACACGTTAATCCAATAGGCAATACAATTTGAGTTTCTTTTTAATTGCTAAATAGAATTTTGTAAGTAGGAACAGCGTCGCATTTGAATCTCCATTTGAAAACGTTAACAATAGTCAATACACCATGTCCATAGCACTTGCTCTACTAGTGATTTGAAACCACTCGATTTATTTTACCAACTGCGTTCAGAAAAATGGAGCTATAGAGTTTAGTGCCTGGATCATTTTAATGATCATTTAACACCATAGAATGCATTGTTCTAACGTTTTTTAATTGCTTTTCCGAATCAGATTGACTAATCCTGAAATGGAACAGAGCGAACCATTATCTGAGTATGAACTTCTTCGTCAACGAAATATAGAAAGAAACCATGAGTTCATGAGGCAGATTGGTAAATGATCTTTAAATGATTTTGCTTAGAAATAATTATGTGATATTTTATTATTGACATTGTTCTAAAATCTAAAGTCTATAATAATGCTATTGATATATGTTACTCCATCAATCTAAGACCATATCTCTTTAATCTAACTGCATTAAGGATTACCTGTACCGAACATTCCACGCTTTCCCCGAAGACCTAGAGGTGCTAAGAAACGTAGAAAAGATCCTATTGATGACTCCACTAGTAGCGAAGAAAGTGAAGGTAATGACAGTGATAAAGAATGGCTTCCAGGATCGGAAGAAGTGAGAGAACGCAACGAAATAATTAAAAGTTTTATTCCAGGTAAGTACCTAGGACACTCAGTAACAAAATAGGGTAAAATTTCCGTACTGGCGCATATTATTGTTTAATCATGCAAACTAACCCTTACTCAGACCCCACCTTTTATCAATAGTAATATATGCGATGAAACTACATGCACAAATAAGTACGCTCCAGCACGGAAATTATCCCCAAGACAGTAAAGATGATAACAGTTATGGAAATGATAGACTGCAGATTTATCTGTATATTGGTAAATAAATTTACAGAAAACTGACAAGTTCACTTTTGTTACACAGTCAGTACATGAATTTAGTTTTATCTTTATGATATTAGATAATAATAGTTAATTAACAACCATATATCCAGCTGTATATAAACATAGTGCAAACTTGTAATCTCCAGTTGATCTCTGGCACGCCTGTCCTTAACTTCTATTAAAGTCTACATACAAGCCACCCGTCTGGAGTCTTATGAATATACCCACAGCCAATTAATAGCCTAATCTTGAGCTGTCGAGTCTAACTAGCTGTGGTCTTTCAACCTTCGACACACGTAACCACAAATTCCAAGTACCCTGCTCCTGGGATCACCTTCTGTGGTCACACACACTGAAACCATAATAAATCATACTCATTAGGAATTTTTTTTAATATTCTGTAAAGTTCTCTTAAAAGCCCTGATGGTTTTACCGTGTTCTGATAATGAAGTTAAAAAGTGTGTACAATGTATCAATATATAGTTGTGATATCATCTAAATTATTTTCATTTTAATGATTTTCGGGTAGCAACGAATACGCTCCCTAAAATGCTTGCAATTAGGTACCTTGTTAATTTTATCGTCAAAAAGCTAATAAAGTTGGAATCATGATGGCATAATGCCTGTAACGCTCTTGTGGAAGAGGGCGGGGAGGGGAACTTTTCTGTATTAACCGGAGTTGTGTCCGGCCGGAATTTAGCCATTGTTTGCAGTAAAAAGTGGAAATAATAGTGAAGTGAGAGTTTAAATATTAACAAAAACACCAAGCACCTAAAACAACTAAAAAAATGGATTTGTGAGTAAGTTTTCAAAACAATGAAAAAGACAAATTCTTTTAGTTTTCAGGCCGAAAAAATCAACTCAGAATAAGCAGGGCAAGCGAAAACAAAAGGTATTTGCCAACCGTAGACCGTTCTCACTTACTTTTTGTAGTTTTAAGTTAACATTGGGTTTAAAACAAAGTTATTTTTGTTAAGTTATTGGAAATAATATTATATTTCACGTGACACAAATGAAACTACAAATTTAGAAAGAGTTACGACAAAAAAAGTATAAAGTAAAATGATTAGGGTTATGTAATTCTGATTCTGCATATAACACAAATATAACTAAACAGCTCTATTTTAGTTCTTAGTATTTCAAGTTAAATCTTAAAGGATAACTACAACGACAAAGACAGACAGACAGACAGACAGAAGAATATACCAGGTGAAAAAATTTCAGTTCCTATAGCCATTTTGGTCTCAAAGAACAAATCCCAAAACAACAAGAAAGAGAAACACGTCTTCACGTTCTTAACTCTAGTGAAAAAAGACTTCAACGTCCCCAACTCCGTCAACATTTCCCATAGTCAGTGCATGTGTTATTACAATGCCCGTTAGTTTAACTCATAAAAGCAAACTTGGTGTAAAAAAAGTTAATTTCAATTACAGTGATAATTTAATGTTGATTTATACCGGATTGTTTTGTTCACCGGATTTTTCACGATGATCCTTCAATCTATTTAAGATGTGTGACATTTTGTCCATGGTTAGGTGCTCGTGAAATCAAATCTGTTCTTAAAACTATGGGAATAATTTTTAAATTGCTGTTATTGAAGCATTTGGAAATACTAATTTTGCTCAAAGAGTAAATTTCAAGGAATATTATATACCCGAAGTGGCGAAAATCCGGAGAACAATGACGAGTAACATCCAACAAATCGGAAAAAGCGTGTTACAATTAGTGGCTCTCACGAGAACAATATCTTAATTCCTTTATCGAAATGCTGAAACAAGATATACAGGATCAGATTTCTAAAAGGAAAAGAGCCGTCGCAACAATTTTAGCAAGGGTTAAAGGAAGGTTTTCGATTGAATGAGCCTCAACTTTGAAATAATTATAAGCCGACATATAAGGGTGGAGCAGCATAAATGCTAAATTCAGAAGATTATCTTAAGGAAGCTGAAAGGCCACTGAGCAATTCATAGTATTATAAGAAGGTGGAAACTGACGTCACAAAAGGCCATAAACAAACAATTTATTAATTTATTATTTTTTTATTTACAATATTTACTGCAAGATGTAAAAAAGCAGAAGCGCTTGTAATGAGACATTTGGTCCCCTCTAGGCCAGGACCTTAATCTACGGAGAAGTAAAAAGATGCAAAAATACAATGGTGCAAACGCAGAATTGGAGCAGCAATACCACAACGAAGACCAAGAAGATTTTGGGTTCGGTCCGGTGGAACAAGTGCTTGTTGGATGAGTTTTGTTTCACAGACTGTTGACTTGTACAAGAAGAATAGAAAGAAAACTTAAGGATGTTACATACACAACTCAGCGTTTTCGACCGCTTTAGTGTAGACAGTTGAAAAAGGAATGAAAACGGTAGTGTGGATGAAGATCGAAAGAATGGTTGTCGATGGCACCGTAAACGAAACCAAACGAAAACGCGTTAGTGTGGACTAAGCCTTAGTGTAGACAGATGGCCTAAACGCATCGAAATGTATGCGGTTTCAAGCGAAAACGCATTAGTGTGGATAGTGCCTTAGAAAACAAAAGGGAAGACAGGTCAAGGTCAAAAACAATTTCACTTAAAATACATCGGAACAAGAGCAATAGGTCAATCATAGGCGGCGGAGCAGGGGGGGACAGGGGGGCTGGAACTCCCCCCCCCCCACTTTTCGATGCCAAAACGTTCGCTAAAGTATTATATAACAACTTCAGAGCGCACATTTTCTGCCCTCCGAAGACTAAAGACATACTTACGAAGGACGATGAGACAAGATCGCCTGAACAGCTGCATGCTAATGCACTGCCATAAATCAATTACGGACACACTCAACTTTACTGACATTGCAAAGAGGTTTTTCCTCTGCAAATGACCTACGCAAAAGGCACCTTGGAACATTTGACTAGGGTTGCGAGGTCCTCCCCCCACCCCTTTATTCCCACGTTTCAAGACGCTCGGCCGTCACTGTCAAGTTAATCCAAGAAGTAAAAGAAAGGAAGAAGATTAAAGTGGATGAATCTATATTTGTAGTCCATTTCAGAGTCATTTAGCATGAAGCAAGTGGCTTTCCATTGAACACGCTCTAAGTTACGGATCCGTGTAATGGAGCTGTGAGAGCTGGGAGTCCAGACCTGACTTGCATAAGTAAGATCTGAACGGACAAGTGCTAGGACTGATAAAGTGCATTGCCTCGACAACGCAACGTCGTTAGGAAGGGGAAATTAAAACAGAACATACTATGTGCACTTCTAAAAATAACAAATCCAAGAAATCAATATTTTTTTATATCAAATATTCCGAATGAGACTAACAATCTTTTCAGTTAACATGCAGTCACACCTTGACTGCCAACATGTATGTATTCGTTTATGTATGTTGTTTCAATATTGTGTTTTTTTTTTCTACTATGTTTTCTATTACGTTTCTATTATTTTTCTTATTTTGTTATGTCAAGAATAATTTCAAAGAAAAAAAGGTATATTGATGGTAATGATGATAAATGGCTTTGTTTGATGCTTTACTTTCTGTAGGTCAATACTATTACAAAATCTACTTCTATCAACCCATGTAAAAAAATCGACAATTTATTAAAAGCAACCAATAGAGGTTCGGCACACGTTACAGAGGAGGAAAGATTTGAAGAGAATAGGTATCCAAAAAGAACTTTCACTTGTGGAAGATGTTATAAAGAGGCCGAAGTTCCGGATGACGATCACTATCTTTGTGAGTAATACTGTCTGTATTTTTTAAAAGCGGTAAAAGGATACCACAGTTGGGTTAATAAAGGATTAATGTAAATATCGCGTAAAGAACACTTGAACGTTTTTTTATACATGGTCTTGTCTGGATCTCGTCCGATTGTAAACTATAGCTTAATTGCAGGTACTGCATAATGCTGGGTAACGTGAATTTCGTTGAAAACTCCTGTAAAAACAGTAATTTTTTTAACTGGAGGTCAAATGTCCTATTCTCTTTTTCAGACAATTGACATGGTAACAGGTGCCTGAATAGTCAGTAAAGTAACCGAGACCAAGGTCAAGGCTAAGGGGATTATACATATGGATTAGATAGTTTTCATCATTTCATTGCTTGTCGATAGCAGTAGAGGTTTGTTCACTCACCACATTCATTTATTGTGGGGACAAACAAATCTTTAGACGGTATGTTACTCCTTCAGATTAAAATATAACGCAATTTTCTTAAAATTGTATTTAAGTTGGAATTTATTTAAGAAAAACAAATTTTTATGTTGCTATTTGGGAAGCTAACTTTTTTTTCTTGTTAATTTGTTTTGTTGGGAAGAAACTAGTATGAATTCTAACAAAAAATGTATATTCTTTGAAAAGATTGTGAAGAGTGTCAAGATATTCATTATGGTGATTGTCCCGTCCACGGACCGCTAGCAGTAATGGAAGACTCCTGTTATTCTCCTGGCAATTCTGTGTGTGCATCAGAGGCATCTCTACCGAAGTGTTTGGAAATAAAATGCTCAAGAATTCCAAATGCTGGCAAAGGTGTTTATAGTAAATCGCTCATTCCAAAAGGAGTACGATTTGGACCTTACGTCGGGAAGAAAGTCAAAATGGAAGACATCGATGAAGAAACAAATACTAGCTACATGTGGGAGGTAAATTAGATTTTCATTTTATGTCTTTCAATGCTCTCGTTGTGAAATAAAGTATTACTTTATTACTTTTATATTCGTCACTTTTATATATTCGAACTAACCGTTAATGAAGTGTTCGTCTATTTTTAGACAAGATCGGCATAAATGGTAACATCTCTTTCTCTATTGATATCTGAAGAGACATAAAATATATATGCTTCTGAAAATAAATAGCCAAACAGTTACTGTTCATCAGAAGGACACCTAAATTAACTGTGTGCAGTTTCACAATAATTTGGTTTCGACTCTCCCGTTTTCAATATAACCAGACGAGGTTATATACTCAAGCCTGGCTTTTCTCTATTATTGCACATTCGGTGCGATTTCGCTCTTAACTTTTCATCCTTAAATAAGACTTAGGAAGTTGCTAAAATGAGTAGCAGCTTTTGCTAAAGCCTATCCGGCTTCAATGAATCTGTAATCCAGTAAAAACAATACAGAAACTTGATAGTGGTGTAATCATCGGCTATATCCATGAGACTAAGGGAAAAATTACGGCTTTTCCCATTTGTCAAAAAATACTTAAAATTTGCATTATATAAAAAGTGCACTAAAGAAGAATAACGCCGTTTTTCATTTTTTCCGTTTCCATTCGTGGCTAGTGGCCATTCTTAATCATTCGCGGTTACTGATGATCTACTTCGTTCGGTCTGGAGTTTTAATATATATTTGGTAAATATAGATATATATATATAATGAGAAGGAGTACCAAACACGAACAGGCAAATGGTTCATTCCAATCTTTATTAAAACCACAAATTTTCGAATAGTTCGACTATTCTTCTTCAGGTGTCCTAAAATTACAAGATAATATACA
>JAOBBB020123490.1:0-12922 GCA_025331005.2 Zoanthus gigantus
TACTACTACTACTACTACTACTACTACTACTATTACTATTACTACTACTACTACTACTACTACTACTACTACTACTATTACTATTACTATTACCACTACTGCTGCAACCACCACCACCACTACTACTACTACTAATACTATTCTACTACTACTAAGTACTGATAAAAACAAATTAGCTGTTCCTTTTCCTAAGATGGACTGCTTTAAGAAATCCATTAGCTATAGTGGAGCAATTTTTGAGAACAGCTTGCCTAGATCTGAAAGAAATGCAACTTTTTTTTTTCTGTAAAAAATATGCCTCAGATTCCTTGTTGTCCCTCATTGTACTATTACTACTACTACTACTACTACTACTACTACTACTACTACTACTACTACTACTACTACTACTACAAATACTATTTCTATTACTACTACTACTACTGCTACTACTACTACTACTACTACTACTACTACTACAAGTACTATTCTATTACTACTACTACTACTGCTACTACTACAACTTATAATAATAATGATAATAATATTTTTATATGTTTAATTATAATAATGATATCATTATTATTATTATTATTATTATTATTATTATTATTATTATTATTATAACAATAATATGTTTCTTATAAAGCCTGCATTAAGAATGTGGTTCATGACTTCAATCTCATATAGCTCAGAAATTTGAATAAGACAGTTGAAAGAGAAATTGCGATTGAATATATACATTTCAAATAATACTTGAATTATTGATTACCAAACTTAACACACAAAGACCACTTCCAATAAAACTTGAAAAGCCGCTCTAGAGGTAAAGAGTTTGATTATTGAAAAGATGATATCATCAATTTACATTTCTTGAGCTGGATCAACAGTTCGTTTGTTTCTTCGTAAATATTTACATCTGACATTTTTGAGTTGGGATTTGCGATGTCTTTTCAATGATCAACACCTGTTCAAAAGAATTTGAAGTTCTCCGATCAAGAGTCTATTCATACTCATAGAATTTTAGTTTTAATCACTCTCTTATCTCCTTTTGTTTTCGTGTTTGTTGCATTTGATGGTTCAGGACTATATGGAATAGTTCAGTTATCCGTTTCTTTTTTCCACTAAAAGATATCTTTTCAAAATAAAAAGTAAACTTCTTCCATGATAGTCAAGAGAGACAATTCTGAGTTCAAAAAGAGAATGGTTATAAAGAAAATTAGTTAACAAGATATTGTTAAGAGTGTGTTTAAACAAATGGCAATTTTCGACGTGTAGGGTCATGAATATTTTACTCTGAGTCTTGTAGGCAACAATAATTTTACAAGGTGGTATAATTGTAAGAACCTGGTTTAAGGGTAAAACACTCCCACCACCTGCGTTCCTTAAGTCTGACATCATAAAGAAGACTCACTACCGGCTCGTGATTTTGAAGAAAACACAAATAATTGTTAATGCTTATTACTGAACCGTGCTTCCGAATCAAGAAGGTACATTTGCTTTTCGCGTTTTTCCTGGCATTTTAAATAATCTTGCGCTACTCGACTTAAAGATGTGGTCTTGGTATCTGAAGGCCATGAGAATTTTTTCTTTACTTAACTTTAAAAACACAGTTGTTTTAAGGGCAGGTGCATTGACATCTTGTTGACAGCACTTCTTGGATTCTTCTACAGCGAACATGAAATTGCGGGCGTTCTTTGGTCTGGCTTTAGCCGTGCTGGTTATTTATTTCGTCTTGGATGTAGAAGGGAAATCGCTGAAAGGTTAGTGCTCAGACGGCTGCGTGCAAACAAAACTGTTAGATAACTAACACTTACTATAGAAAATTCTGCCGCTTGTCTCAGCAACCGTCGTTGAAACAATATTCAATAAGACTAAGAAATTGAAACTATTGAGGGAAAGAACCAAACAAATAGACATATATTACTGAATATTACCGAATATTTTACAGTTAATCTGATGTATTCATATAATTGCACATACTGAGATGAAATTTAGAATAATTCATTTTAAAGGTCTAAGAAATATAAAAAGAAGAGTATCACATTGATAGCCCTACTCAAAAGATCTCTTTTTGGCTATTATAAGTGAAAAATTCAACTGATACAAGAACATTGTGAAAATCAAAAGTTATGAATTGATTTATTCAACTTCTTTATATTAGCAAAAGAACAGGTATTGAGAGTTCATTTGCTTTACTTGAATCGAAGAAAGAAAAAACATGTTTGGACTGTTATAGCCTGTCTGTTTCAAGTTAACAAACTAAAGGTTTGAACTGTCTGTTTTCCTATTGAAAAAAAAAACAAAGATTATATGCTTTATTTGAAATGCGATTTCAAGACCAAGCCGAAACTTATGTATTTAAGATAATTTATTGCTATGCAAAGTGTATTTTAACGATTAAAATTTTAGCTTACGAGATTATACATTATGTTCGCTATAATTTATGATAGATTTATCCTTTTTAGAGGGTAATGTTCCAATTTTAGTGGTTTCATGTTAGCTACTAGCACGCATGCGCTATCTATACTTGATTTGTATCATTTAAGCCGGCCACATCCCGCAAGAATAGTGCGTTCACTCTTATGGACAATTAGTACAATCTTCCATCACATAACACTCTAATAACTGCTTGTTAAGTATAAAAACGAAGATGAAACATGAACATAAAGAAGACTGGTAATGAATTTAATGTGTGAAATGATTGTTTGCTGCTGGTCAATTCACAGCCGCCAGAAGTTCGTTTCATTTATTTTTCGAGTAAAGAAATGCTACATTGCTGTTTTTAAAGGTTATTGATGTCGTAGCTGTTGATTTCATCGTAATTTTGTTGTTGTTATTGCAATTGCTATGGACGCCATAGAACTCATCTGAAAACCTTTAACCTGGACAAACGTTTTAGAAGAAAAATTGAGATTAACAAACTAATACATTATGGTTCATACTATTTACATATAGAAATTTCTGTTTCTTTTTTCAGACAAGAAAAAGAAGATAAAAAAGGAAAACGAAGGTGAGTAGTGCAACTAGTTTCATTCTATTGCCAACAACAAAAATGAGTAGTGGCCTGGGTACTAAAATGACCGCGTGAGATTGGACAAGTTCTTTGGGTACACAGCTTCAAAAAGTTGACGGAGTTTTAATTTTTTTTGTCGATATTACGAGAAATGATTTTATGCCCCTCATTCCAAGAATTCCTTTTATTTTTCAATAAAGGTAGTTATAACTGGATAAATCTGATGTTTTTGGTCTTTCGGATTCATCCAAAATACTGTTGCTATTAGTGTTGATTCTTAATGACGACATGTTGAGTCAATGAGTTATTATAAGCAATTAATTCTATCTATCCAAACAGGCTACTTAGGCCTGCGCGGTCATTAGAGAACCCAGTTTTTGACTCACGGATACTCCGTAGGAGTAGCAGTAAGTTCTTGCAGGGACTTTCTCATTTGCATAAAATTTTGTGAAACAATGGTATTGTTTTAGATCCTCCAGCCTGCTTTGCGCGGTTCGTTCGTATATAAAGTGTCTTGATCCGCAATGTTAATTTACCAGTTTACAGAAACTTGTTCTACTTTAGTTTTACCGTTTAATCAATTTTGAGTTCGATTCTTTGATTCGTTTAGTGCATTGGTTTAATTGATTGCTATTATTAATGCATCTTAGTTCGAAAATTTAAAGCCGAACTGAGAAAATCAGAGGGAAATCTGGGATAATGCTCTCTCTTTGACACGAATCTTGAACAACTTGTGTGTGGAGGAAGCTAGTTTTGGTCTGAATTGTAGTTCTACTTGTGTGCATACAGTATCTGTGCGTAGTCTCATTGAGACTTTTGATTTACTGATTTATATAGTAGACATTATCCGAAACTTTTTGTTTTTGGTAAAAGTGGAATTCAGTACAGCCGCAAACTTATCGTTAAAACTGACTCCAGCTGACTGATCACTGAGGTAATGAAACGAAAACAGCTTCTATGGTTCTTAGAACTTAATTTTTTTTTTCAATTTTAACCTGAAATCACAAGATTAGGTCGTGTTCGGTTTTCATCGAAACTTTTGACAAGTTTGCTTTTAACAGCTATCTGTAAAAAATAATTTATGGCTAACCAAAAATATGTTGCAGATCTTTGGGCAACATTTCCTATGCCTTTCAATGTTTTTCCCATAACCCAGTATAAGTTGCTTCTATCCTTGGTTATTAAATATATAGACCTTATTTTTATGCACTGTGAAGAGGGAGTGGGGTGGGGTGGGCATGGGGTATCATTGAAAGATTAGAGAGGGTGATCGTGTTGTAAATTTCTGGCAAGCCCTAAAAGTGATCAAACGCTGTCTTGTGCAAGTTAGCAGTCGTTCCTAAATCTGCACTACCTAGTACAAATGAATGTGTGTTCTCGTGTGTGAATCACACAATCACAACACTTTTTCCTAGACCTTCCCACCGGCCATCGCGCCCCAACTCTCACCTCCCTCAACACACCTCCCTCAACACACCTCCCTCTGCCCTTTTCACAAGTCCAGTCTCTGCCTTAACTTAGTAGAAAGGTCCTCAACCTCACCGTCTTGCAATCTCATTTCTGCCATGTATCTTAGCATCCTGCGATCACATCTGTGTAGAATATCCATCAGTCTGCTTGTTAATGCCCATGTTTCTGCTCCATAAAGTAGAGCAGATCTCACGCAAGCTTCATATACTCTTCCCTTAGTCCTCAGTCCTATGCTATGGTTCACCAATAAATTAGCTATTTCTCACCATTTTATCTATGCAGCTGTTACCCTCGCTCGCTCGCACTGCTCTCTCCCATCCTGCTTCACAGTCCGGCACATCTCCCAAGTAGCAAACTGTTTTACTTCCTCCAGCACGCCACATTTACTACCAACCTGTGACCCTTGTCTTCTCTATCGCCTTTTTAAAGCAATTCATTAGATATATTCAGTACTAGTCACTTTTTCTCTCTTAAACTATATTAGAAAAACAATTTATGTCAACTCTCAATACTTTTTTTATATCAGTTGCAGACGACGCCACCGAGCAACAATATGATGAAGGTATTATAACAACATCTTATTTTTATTATTAATTTTATTTTCATTTTTATGAATAATAATAATAATAATATTATTATTATTACTTTCATATTAACAACGAATTGTATTGTTGAAGCTAAATTTCAAGACAAATATGCAAGGCATCTCAATCATTGTTTCAAAAATTTCAAAAACTAAGCCATGCATTCTTGGTCATAGCAAATTTAGGTACTTCAGAACAAAATTTCAAAAGAGCTGGTATCACTGATTAGGTTTTAGCTTTTCCTTTTTGCATTCTCCGCAATTAAAAATGATAAACTAACTTCATTCCTTTCGATACTTCACAGTAAAAAGAGGATAGAAATCCTAGAAGTCTGAACAGATTTTTCAAATCGTTTTTTTAGCTTCTTGTACACTTTTTTTTCTTTTTGGTTTGCAAAACGAAGTAGAATGAAAAGGTATTTAACAGACATAAGAAACAATTTCCAGCAAAACAGATGTTTCATTTATTGATTTCATGTAGGCAAACTAGAAATGCTTAAAACACTAATATTCAGAAATGGTTATAGTAAACACAATCTGATCATGATTTGTTCTCGTTATTCGTAGCATCTGGAGGAAGTGGTGCCGCGGGATCAGCTTCTGGAGGTAATTATTTGTACAATACTACACGCGTTGTATGTGCGGGATGCGGGATTTTAAGTAAAAAGACGGAAAAAGGGGAGGTAACAACAAGTAGTAGAAATAGAATCTTAACCCAATAAACGTTTTAATCCCAACAAGTAAAGTGGAGCCAAGTGATGGATCTTCAAGGAAAGGTCGTTTGACTATAGGTCGATATGAAATGTTTGTTTGTGTGTATTCATGGGGTTATATCAATTACCCTCTAAAAGTTCATCCATTTCTAAGGTTCAAATTTTGACCTATTTCTAAACTACATATTCCATTCATTTCAGCGAGAAACCTGTTCCGTTCACAAGAAATACATGGGAGGTTTAAGAATTTGTATTACTTATTGTTATACTATTTTAAAATTTAAAAGAAGAAATTTTTGTGAAACAAATTTATGAGTTAAATCAAGAAATGCCAATGAATTTTCTTTAATGCAGGAATGTTGATCGAGGGTCATAATAATGATACAATTATGTCACAATTATGATGATAACGATACATTCAGAGTATTAACAAAACTTCGTTACAATTAACAACAGCTCTGTGGCAAAAGAATGCTGCAATGCTGTGGCCACTAAATTCTTCTCTCTTTTAGTGCAACCTCCACCATTAACTGTTCCGATGCCGGAACCTCAGCCACGACTTTGCCCAGCTCCGTGCCCACAAGTCTGTGCTCCCGCTTGTATGGACACCTGCTGTAATCCGCCACCGCCAACTACTCCTCCCTGTGGTCCACAACCCTACCCTCCTCAGCCCTACCCCCAGCCCTACCCTCAACCAGCACCCTACCCTGGTCAGGATCCGTGTGCTCCTCAACCTCCTATGCCCCAAACACCTTGTGCACCTTCCTGTGGACCTACATACGACCCTTCATGCTGTGGCACAACCCAGACTGTACCCCCACCACCAGTTATGGCCCCTCAACCAGCCTGTGATCCCTCGTGCCAAACGGACCCCTGCGCCTCTACATGTCCCACCAATTGTTGCAAGAAGAAGGGGCACGTGAAACACCCAAAACATCAAAAGAAGTCAAAGACTCACGTGAAACACCACGTCAAAAAATCACGTCATCATCATTAGTTGTAAAATTGTTTATAACACGACAATTATAACCTGCAATGACTAATGGGGGTTTGCCTACTCACGCAGCTCAGAGAGAATTGAATAGTAACATTAGCTCTAGTAAGAAAGTTGTAATTTTGATAACTGATTTTGATACAAATGTAATAACTTTAAAAGAAGGTATCATAAATATATTGATTTTATAATGAAAAATAAAATAAAATAACTTGGATCAAACTGTGATATTGGAAAGCATGTTAACAATCACGCGGTTAGAAATACATCTTACCTTGACCAATAAAGTATGAATTTTTGCCTTCTGAAAGAGAACGCACGATTTGAATTTATATTTTATAAAGAAACTCGGCACAAAACCAAGTGATTAAATAGCCGTGTTGATTGTAACTGCTTTCTAATCTCGTGTTGTGCATTCTCTTTCAATCGAGCCATGACCACTTTTATAAACAGAACTGCTTGTTGGAGATGTGGATCATAGCTCGATTCCCGACAAAAATTCATACTAACCCACAATGTTGGTCTTTTCGTTTCAGAAACCAGTTGTTCCGCTCTTTGTAGACCTGACTGCACGGCCGAGTGCGTTAAAATGACCAGAATGGTAAAATATGTTGGTCCAATTGGCGGCTTTCCTCGTGCTGGGCCTCCATCAGCTGTTAATCCTTATCCCATTCCCAGAGCGTGTCCTGCCCCATGCCCTTCTAGTTGTGCACCGGCATGTTATGATTGGTGTTGCTATCCCTCAAACGTCTTACCACCTCCCCCGGTGACTCTGCCACCCCCTACATTTCCTCAATTACCTACAGAGTCTCCGGTGGGATCAGCTAGCGGTGCAGAGAGTGGAAGTGGGGAGGAAACACCGGAGCAATTTCCAACCCCTGGTCCACCGGGCGGACAATATCCCCAGCCATGTGCTCCAGCATGCGCACCAAACTACCAACCTTCTTGTTGTTCTCAACCTCAAATAACGCCTCCTCCTTTTGCTTTCCCACCGCCTCCTATGCCCGTTTTTCCACCCCAACCACCTGTGGCTTATCCCCCTCCCCTTTCTCCTCCCCCCTTTCCGACCGCATGCACTCCACAGTGCATGGCATCTCAGTGCTCTCCCCCATGCCCCTCTCAGTGTTGTCGTCGTAGAGGATTAAAGAGATCGCGTTTAGCACACCGTCACCATAAACATTAGAAAACACTCTTAGCATGTACTCTTTTGATATGGAACCAAGCCTTCAACTCTTCTCTAACTGTTATGAAGGCAATCGTTAGTCCTAAATTGGAGCCGGTAATTTTCTCGTTTTCTAATAACTTGGTAACCTAAACGTTGAACAATTGTTTTGTGAACTTTCGAGCCAGATACACAATTTGATTACACAATAGTACAAGCATGCAATGTTTCGTAACATTTATAGGTTACTAAGTTTTATCATAGAAATCTGGGCCCCATGATAGATCGTTGATTTTGTTTCTTCCATTGCTGTTTCCAAAATGTGAGGCAGTGATAAATTTTCACTGAAACTGTGTATATAGTGCATGCTTAATTTTATGACAAGAAGGATGACAAGAAGAATGACAAGATTGACTGTTACAAAAGACAATTTACACAAACAGATGGAAAATATTCGGTTTACCTTTACAAAGTAAAAATAATAGGACTAAAGAGGTTGTTTTGTTTGTTTGTAAATGAAACTAGCAAAGCGTGATTCTCCGGATAAATCTTCAGTGATGATTTGAATTTTATGCTTGTATGTATTTTTTACTTATTAGGTATGACGGTAATTTTTTGTGGAAAATAAAACAAAGAAGCAATTAAGTTGTGAATTTGTTGTATAGTTTTAGTGAAGGCATCGGTATACCAAATATACCCATCTCATACCATTTTCATGTTAGGGAGTATTTATAAATATTTGCATGTAGTTTATTAGGGAAGTTGGCTATTTTTCTTAATGTTTTACTACGTGAAACATTTCTAACCCTCAAAAAAAAGGATTTATCAGTTTGAGCTGCATGGATTGAACGAACTGGACCATAAGACTATCTCATTTGGTACGAGAAGTTGTCAAAGAGCGTTAGTTAATTACAAACATATTTTATTTTGCACCGCAAGAAAACATGAACTCCATTTACGCCAGAACATTATCTACTTGTCTAAGCAAAGTTTCAAGCTTATGAGAGACCTTTATCCCCAACTCCGCCTTTCAGCTCTCCATTCCAATACTTCATTCCAGTACTCCATTCCAGTATTCCATTCCAGTATTCCTTTCCAGTCCTACATTCCAGTCCTTCATTCCAGCTAAATCTATTGCTCATTTTTATTACTTAAGTTCAGTGCTCCAAAATTTCTTACCCCCGCTGAAGCAAGTACTAGTGGGCCAAAATGTCTTGCCTCCACTGAGAGACATTTTAGCCAAAATGTCTTGCACCCACTAGAGCAAGTGGGCCAAAGTGTTCAGCACAAAGATAATAAAGTGGTCTGGTCGGTTGTTAGAATTGCCTTGCTTAAATTACTTGGATATATAACCGCGAATCAGGAATTTATCAACGTTGAAAGTTCGTAGCCAGCAGAATGGAATCAGGAATTTAAATGTTGGACTTATAAGTTAATGCTGTAGAGTCCAAGATCCTAAGATTTTGTTTCAGTACCACGTTGGTCGCGTTGTTATCAGTATGGATGGTCCTGAAGGGGTAAACAGGGAATAGGAATTGGACGATTTTTGCCCTGGGAAAATGGATTCAAGCCACTGGGACTTGGGATTAGGCCTCTGGTAATGGGAAGAAATGTCAAAAATCAAAAATAGGATAAAAATTTGAGCACTGCGAAGTGGGATTTTGAAAACAAACGGGCTGAGAAATGGGATTGGTACCCCCCTGAGAAATGGGATTGTACTTCCCCCCCCTTCCCGTCCTTCAGGACCCTTAGTATGGTATGACCCTGCCACGTTATTGGCTGTAGACATTGGTTTGTGGAGACACAGACTTGTTAACGAACAGGATTAATTTCCTGACCACGGTAGATTTGTTAGCTGCCAAATGACCTTGCATCTGAGTAGAGTATGGGGAAATGTGTCCTAAATCTACAAAGGTCCAGATTCCAAACGATTCTGTATACGCACCTTGCTTCTCGAAGTACCAGCAGATTAGGTCCGGATATCGTGGATTCTAGTTTTCAGTTTCTTGGAATTGTATTGTTTTTTGTCAAAAATGAAAGAATTATTGGTATTCTGCAAAAAGATCAGGTAATGAGTATAGGGTTTTGAAAATCAATAACCTTAATACAGTCATCAAAGAACAATCTATGTAATTTCAATGAATATTGCTAATGTTTTCCTTCTTTAACCATTTGGCACCAGTGAATTCTTTTTATGCATATGCTATTGCGCTACTCTTCTTGTTTCCAGTTTCTGTATTACGTTAGATGTTTTATAAAATAACAAAACATTTTACTAGACTTACCAGATAAACTGTTAAACGAAAACAATGTCGTTTTGAAGTGCGTTCCAGAGCTAGAAGCGAATCTGGTTGGTTGGACAAGAAACAATAAACTGCCTGTTTTTTTCTCAACAATACATAACCCGCACATGAATAATTTAATACGAAAATACTCGCTAAAAGATCAACTTGGCAAGAGTAACGACCCGACTTTAAAATTCTTATTTTTCCATCAATTCTATCAAAGGATGAATTTATAGGCGGAAGGTCATAGCTTGACCATCTTAATAAACATTTTGTGGTAGCTTATATTTGTCAGAACGTGAAGTGACAGTAAAATATTCTCATCTAAATTACGAGCGCTGCCATCATGAGAAGAAAATTTCTTTCTATTGGGTGCTTAGTGCTGATTTGCTTGTATGAAATGGCCATTTCTAAAGGGATCGATCCAGATTTTGTTGAAGAAAATGGTAAAGCACTCAAAAACCTTCGAGGTAAGCTCTTTGTATTTGAAGAACGTATCTAATTTATATATTAAAACTATAATTCATTGCAGGATGGGTATTTTAGTCCTATAGTCAGGAATTATATTTATGGTGTTTCGAGACTGTTGATTCCGAAAATCTAAGTAATTATCATGTACAATATACGTTATGTATACTAGTGAGGAGCGACTAAAGTTTTCGATAATGTTTTGGAATTTACGAGTGCCTGGCCGAGTAGAACTGCCGAGTACCTGGCCTTCATCATTCGAATTTGTTTAAATTAGCACTGGTGTCCTTTGTCGCAACCTACTTAACAGCGTCAAATAATTTCACTCACTCAAGTGCTGTAGGTTTTTTGATATCATGAGAAAATTTGCCTCAGATATTCCTCGACGGGTTATCATAGCGTTGCATCGTGCTAAGGTCACGTCACCGGCTCCAAAACCAAAAATAAATTGTATCTTTGAAAATATCTCTGATTTTTACTCTTTAGACTGCTAACAAAAATTAATGCTTTTTTAGCATAATACAACACGTTATTTTCTGTATTGGCTGTTCGTATTCGTATGCGCCAGTCTACCATGCGGGAAGCTCGGGTTCGATGCCCGGCTTAGGGTCTTAGATTAATTGAGAAAAAGGTACTGCCCTTGCTTTAATATTCAAATAGTTAGACCTTGGACAAGGACGTTCAACTGGAGACTCAGTCTCTTTACCCTTTATCAGGGAATTAAAGAGCTATAACAACCATCTATCGCAAATGGTAGTAATCCCGATATTGTGTGGCCTGTCTGTTTTATCAACAGCATCCTTAATCTAAGAATGTGAGCCACTGTGTATTTTGTGCACGCTAGTAACTCGCATTAGAACTTCTCCATGTATGGAAAATGCACTATATAAGTCTAAACGTTTCATCATTGGGACCACTTAAAAGCTTCCTCAAGTCTTAAAATCAAATTCTATTTATTCTCGTTATTCGCTACCTAAAACTATGTGATAATGAAACAAATTAAAAAACGACGCCAGCGATAAATCGCTTAATCGTAACTGCTTTAGTTGTTCTTACTTGGTGAGTATGAAAAAAGGCATATATAATACGAAATGATCTCGAGAATTCCAAATACTTGGCTGATTAAATCAAAAACAAATTCATTCTCAATCTAACAATATCGTTAAGATTGGCTAGCTCTGCAGTGGCAGATTTTGGTACATTTGTGAAAGTATCTTTTGCAAACATGAAACGGTTTCCTTGTGCTAAAGCATCTCAATCCTGTTGTCTCGATTGTCAGTTTTACCAGGAGTACGTCGCAGTGTTGTAAATCTTCAAGAGGCCGAACAGGCGGCTGGAAAAGCAGTCCTGCACCTACTTGACGCCAAAATAGGTACGTTCAGGTATTTGAGAACTGTTTGACATTTCTTGAGGCCACTGAAACTCAAACCAACAGTATGACATCTTCACATAGGTAATAAAGTAAAGGAAGCAGCTAAAGAAGTTACTGATTTTCTGAATGGTGCAATAGGTAAGATCTTCTAATTATATAGATACCTCGACAAACAAATACGTACATAGAAAGAGAACTAGACGGAAACTTTACTTTACAGTTGTCAAAGTTTCATACGGACCCCAGTTTCTAATTACAAGGTTATGAAACAAAAGCGCTTAAATTTAACAGTGTAGGAGAACGATCTATATTTATATCCTATGAGAAGGGAGGTCGTAGGATTTTTCGGGTATCAAATGGATTTGAAGGGAAGCAAGGGAGAATCACTGATTACTAGCAAAGAATAAAGAGGTATGAAGAAAACTTTAACTTTCAAGGAAATGGATCATTACAATACTACATTGTCTTAAAGGGGATTATGAAAACTTTATGGTAAAACAACCAAAGTTCCCTGAGAAGTCCTTGTACACTAGCCAATAAAAAATCAGGATTGGCAATAGCCCACTGGTAGAATAATAGTAATAATAACAGACCCCTATGAGAGTAACCCTTTTAAAACTTTCTCGCTACTCACACATATAACAACTAAATCCAATTTAAAAGTAAATGATCTTACTTGGTGTAGAATTCTGGCTTCATACGAATACTACCTATTGGTGGAGGAAGATTTAATCAGCTGAAACAGTTCGTCCATGATAGGGGTAATTAAAAGAAAATAACATCGTAGTAGCACAATTGATAAAATAACTTTCACATATACGAATAAATTTTTTAATCTTGACATGTTTCGGCATAGCTTATGCCATCTTCAGAAGAATGA
>JAOBBB020123587.1:0-22088 GCA_025331005.2 Zoanthus gigantus
AATATTCAGTAAGCAATTAAGTAAACAGGTTTGTTTTCAGCCTTCGTTTACCCCTCAAAATATTCCATTTCTTTTGGTTAATTAGGCATAGTAATATTGCGTAAGTTTTACATATTTGATATAATATCACGCAGTGTGTAGCTACATAAAACAACTTTTAAAATTTCATTCATACCTCCCTGTAATGATATTTGAGCTTGTGCTGTTTGTAAAACCAAAATTGCAGGCCAAACTAAATTGAGGAGATTGGATTGGCGGAGGAGAAATCGTCTGGAGGCATATAATTGCAATCCTTTCTTCAGCGATTTGTTCATATTTCCTCTCTTAAACCGATCCTAACGAAATTCTTGCAAACTTCTTAAAAGCGGGTGTTACATCACTTTCGGGTGAAATTCAACCAGAGTTCAGCTGTAAATGGTTTCTAACAATAATAGAGAAAAAACTCTAGTTTTGTTTTTTACAACCTGTTAACCAATAGCTGAAGCAGAATCAACACGCAGAACAACTTTTCACTTATGGTGTCAACCGACTATCTAATATTTCTGTCATTTCTTATTGGTGAAATAGTTCATGCGGAAATGAAAATACTGTTGTTGTCTTAATTTAAATTAATAATTTTAATATTCACTAATATAATACTTTCTTTAGTTATCAAATTAGCTTAACACAAAACTAAGAAATTAAAGGTACAAGGAGCAGTTTTAGTTTAGACAAAAATATAAAGCATTTATTGCCTTGAAACTGAATTTCAGTTAACGTTGGGTTTATCAAACGACATTCATATTCTGCTGAGTGCTAAACAAACTATTTGATATTGACTTTGCACCGAAAACTGAGTACCATCATCACAAACTTCTTAATTTTTTTAAGCAAATACAGATTAGTAGTATGGAAAAGGCCGATTCTGGCGCAAAAATCATCTGCGCATGTGCGAGCGTTTCTGTGACAAAAATTAATCTGCGTATGCGCGAGCGTTTCTGGGACAAAAATCAATCTGCGCATGCGCGAGCGTTTCTGGAACAAAATTTTTTCTGAGGTCATACTCTTAAAACTGGGTTAAAGAATCAAGAACCATATGATGATCATCACATATTGAGTAAATAATGGAGACTCGAAAGATGAAAAAGTTAAAAGCCGCTGGTAAAGAGCGTGGCATCGAAGGATACGACAAAATGAGTACTTTACGTGTTATGAGGAAGAATGGAGCAAGCTCCACTATCGAAGCGGAAGTCAATACACAAGACCCACGCCAAGCCCCACCCTGCAAAAGCCACCACACAACAATTTTCCGACCAAACATCACCCAGAACTCTACCAACATTCTCGATGAGCCGTTGCCTGAGATTAATTTTCCAATTCTCAGACCTACTCATCCCAAACGAAATTCCAATGTCCAATCACTCAAAGATCTTGCAAGTAAAGTTGTCAAGCCAGTAAAGCAGCAGCTTAGTAAGTTTGCTGATTGGATTTTATCATACGTCCCCGAGCCCATCAAAAAGGAGACTAAGAAAAAAGTTACGGAGTTGAAGGAAAAGGTGAACCGTATATTCAATAGATTAGAACGATTTCCGCCTAAAGAAAAAAAAAAAAAGGGCTCTGAGGGGATATCTGAAAACCTACAGGGTAGATGGACAGAGAGGGGATGATCCCGAGACGTTCATCACCAATATCAAACCCAAAGTCCTTAATCTCATCAATCAAAAACAGAAACCTGTCATAGTGAAGTTCATCTTTACCTGGAAATTCATCAAAGAAATCCCTGCCACTGGTCACATCGATGAAAATTCAGGTTATTTCCACACCACTGTAAAAGTAATAAATGAATCAACCGATTTCTCTGACTTGTTCAATACAATGACAAGTCGTCTACTTGAATTGGTTGATTAATTTCAAAACCAAGGATCTGGGTGGCAGTTTGATGAGGTGAAATACTTCGACATCAATATCGACCCATTCGATCCATTGTCTGGAAGCCCCTACATTCCTCTTCCAGCGGAGTTAGCTTCCAAGAAAGGAATCATCAATGTCAAGAACGAAAAGGACCATGCTTGTTTCAAATAGGCGGTTACCTCTGCTGTGTTTCCTAAGAATAAAGATCCACAGAGACTGAGCAGATGAGAGAGAACTATGAGAACTTTGATTGGAAGGGAATAGAGTTCCCCGTTTCTCTGAAAGAGATTGACAAGTTTGAGAAGCAAAACCCATATGCAATCAATGTGTATGGTTACGAAAGGAGTATTTACCCATTGAGAATCAGCGAGAAACCTGAAGCTCATGTGATAAACTTACTCCTAATATCGAACGACGAAACCAATCATTCCTGCTGGATCAAAAACATGAGCAGACTATTGTTCTCTCAGGTTAATAACAACCAACAAGCACGTGTGTTTTGCCTAAGGTGTCTCAAATCCTTCCAGTCGAAGGCCTCATTGGAGAAACATCTTGAATACTGCTCCAATAATGAAGAAGTTAATATGGAAATGCCAGTAGACAAAGATGGAAATCCTCGGCATATTTCCTTTAAGAATTTTAACGGGAAAATGCGAGTACCTTTTGTCGTCTACGCGGACTTTGAGTGTCTCACGGAGAGCATAGACACCTGCTCCCCAGACGAAGGTAAAAGCTATACTAAGCAGTACCAGAAGCATAAACCATCTGGGTTCTGCTATCTGATCAAGTGCTATGACGACGAACTTTTTTAACCAGAACTTAAGATCTGTACAGCTAGATCACCAGACGATGATATTTAGCAAATCTTTATTGAAAGACTAGAGTCAGATATCAAGAGAATTTGCGAATAGCACAAGTTCCCTGAAAAGGTGAAGATGACATCAGAGGATAACATCGCCTTCAAAAATGCCACTCACTGCCACATCTGTGAAGGTGAGCTTGGGAAAGACAAAGTGTTATACCACTGTCACCTTACAGGAAGGTACAGAGGTGCTGCTCACAATGAGTGTAACCTAAATTACAAGGTTCCAAAGTTATTCCCAGTCATCTTTCACTATCCGTCTGGATACGACGCCCACCTCTTCACCAAGAACCTCGGTACATCCGAAGGTAAAATAAACTGCATCCCTAACAACGAGGAGAATTACATGAAGAAAGGGCGTCTTCCCATACAACTGGTTCGACAGCTTCGACAAACTCAGCGAAACCCATCTACCACCTAAAGAAGCGTTTTACTCCCAACTCAATGACACCGACATAACAGAACAACTGCCAACACGCACAAAAGGTGTGGGAAACCTTTGGGATGAAAAACATGAGGGACTACCACGATCTCTACCTTGAGTCTGATGTTATTCTACTATCTGACGTCTTCGAAAATTTCAGAGAAGTTTGTAGTAAGAACTATGGATGGGACCCAGCCTGGTACTACACGGCACCGGGACTAGCCTGGGATGCAGCCCTAAAGTTAACGGAGGTCAATTTAGAGCTGTTAACTGACCCTGACATGCTACTGATGGTTGAGCAAGGCATTCGAGGTGGTGTGTCCATGATCTCCACTTGGTATGGCAAAGCCAACAACAAGTACACGAAGGAGTATTATACCAACCTACCATCAAAGTACATCACTTACCTTGACGCCAACAACTTGTACGAATGGGCGATGTCAAAGCCCCTCCCTACTCAAGGTTCTAGATGGATGACTAAAGCAGAGCTAGAAGCCTGGGAATATAATCCGTGCACCCTTGAAGTTTACCTGAAATACCCACGTCACCACGTCTACCCACTTGCTCCAGAGAACCTTGAAGTGGATAAGGTTGATAAACTGATCCCAAACCTCAACGACAAGACAAAGTACGTAGTTCATCACGAGACTTTGAAACTTTACGAGGAACTCGGACTGGAAGTCACCAAGGTTCATAGAGGAATCACTTCGAAGAGTCTGCATGATTGAAGCCTACATAGACTTGAATACCAGTCTAATGGTAAAAGCAGCCAACGACTTTGAACGTGATTTCTTCAAACTGATGAACAACTCCGTCTTCGGCAAGACGATGGAGAACATCAGAAACAGGGTAGACATCCGCTTGGTCACGAATGAATCACAAGCGCGTAAGCTGATATCAAAGCCAAACTACCAGCATCGCACAATCTTTTGTGAGAATCTAGCTGCTCTTCATATGAAGAAGACACGTTTGGTTTTCGATAAGCCTGTTTACTTGGGCATGTCCATTCTAGACCTAAGTAAGACTCTGATGTATGAGTTCCAATATGATTACATCAGACCAAAGTATGGTGAAAAGGCCAAGCTTCTCTTCACCGACATAGACAGTCTTGCCTACGAGTTAGAAACGGAAGATTTCTATCAGGACATTAGCCCAGACGTAAGGGAGATGTTTGATACCAGCAACTACCCGAAAAATTATCTATCAGGCATTGAGACGGGTATCAACAGAAGGGTCATCGGTATGTTCAAGGATGAGGCTGGCGGCCAACAGATAACTGAATTTGTTAGGCCTGAGAGCCAAACTGTATTCCTACAAGATGGATCAAGGATACCAAAAGAAGAAGTGCAAGGGGGGTGAAGAAGGCATTCGTTTAGAAGACCAACACTTTTGACAATTACAAGGACTACCTTTTCAATCACCAGCCTCAGATGAAGAAGATGAATGTCAGCAGTCGTACACATGATGTTTACACTGAGACTGTCAATAAAGTAGCATTGTCTCATCAGGACGACAAGCGAGTCATCTGCTACGATGGCATCCATACCTATGCTCACGGACATTACAAGACAGATGTCGGTGGTAGCTGAGTATTTTCAGGAACGACTTGAAGCTCCTCTCTTACGAAGGATCTTCTCGGAGCACCCTAGGATAGATAGTAGAGCACAGGTTGCCCAACCGATACAACACTGCGAGCTAAATCATAGATACCGAGACTCCAGATTGGGTCTGTAGCACTTCGGGTGTCACCTCCTTCATCTTCTCCCGGAGCAATCAAATATCTCACTTGAACCCCAGGAGGAAGTCTCACTTCATTGAGTCCGACAGGCCGCTTATAGTCAAAGGGTTTGACGTTAACTTCTTTGAATCTCACAGCCTTGTCAGGCTCTTTTCCAGTGATGCGTCTTGTTGTCCTATTCATTGCTTCCAAAACTTTTGGTAGTCTATTCACCCATTCTCTCGAAATGGTCTACATAGCAGAAAATTTACCAAGCATTTCATAAGAAACACGACTTTTTTATTGCAAACATGTTTCGGCATTGCTACTGCCATCGTCAGTGCATTCTCTCGACCTTTCATTCTCCAACAACATCTCCTGGGCATATTGATGGCTAAACAATCTTTCGAACAGAGTTCTGTTAGCCCACTCTACCACGGATTGGGCTTTGTGGTTTTTGGCTTCACTTCGTTGGATACGAACATTATGCTTTTGCATGAGTTTGATCACATCTCCCATGAACTCCGTCCCAGGGTCGACGATGACGGTGTGAGGATACGTAAGATTTCTTGAATAGATCCTTTCAAACGCTTTTGCAACTCTGCTTGAGTCTTTGCTCGTTAATGCTTCAGCGTCAACGTACCTTGAAGCAACATCCACCACCAACAAAGCGTATTTGTAAGTCTTTCGCCTCACAGTATCGTAGGTCAAAAACAACAAATCTGCCTGGTGAATGTAGTTTGGTTTATTAACAGCCCGGTGTGGTCTCGGGATGTACTTCGGAGAAGCTGGTAAATAGATCTTCCACAATGCTTGCTTCTCGAGCCAGCCTTTGGATACGGATAGGCTGACTTTGGCAGCATTTGCCAATTTGGCAATAGTATCATAACCCTTCCAATAACCATTCACGCTGTAATGGATCTTTGATAGCCTGCTTTCGATTAACGATATTTTACTCTACAACATTATGTCACAGGCAATTTCAGAGGTACTCAACCCAAACAGGATTCCACGAGAACCTTTCGGTTTGAAAGCCGAAGCCTCACTAAACCGGATCACACTGAACCCCTCATCTGCCAGTCCTGGGGAGATCCTATACATCAACATCCCATATATTTGCTGAAAATGTGATCATCGTTCCAGGCAGTGTATCCCTACTCTTCAACTTGACTGTCGCAGGCCATGCCAAAAGAGAAGGCAACCCGCTATACCCTCGACATGATGTGGAAAACCACCGTTGACGCTCTCAAGAGTTTCTGCAACATCAAAGACAAGACCAAGCGTAAGGTCCCCGCCCCGACCTACAGCGCCTACATGACTGCCAAGAATGACCAGGATTGGACTTAAGCGGTCAAGCCGATATACGACTACACGACCAGCAAGGATCAGAAGACTGGCAAAAAATTCATCGACGACACCAAGCCCAAGCGCACTTACATCAAGTTTGTGACCAAGGGTGACCAACATCCACTGTAAGACCAAGATCTTCGGGCCTGGTGACAAGCAGGTATCACCTTTCAAGTAATGGTACAACCCAATAAATTGATTCGTGGCGTTGGTCACCCCGTCGTACACTGGGACGGTATTTTCTGCGGGTCACACGGACAGAAGGCCAGCTACGGAGCATCGGTTCGTCTTCGTGTATCGGAGATGAACTTTACTCCTATTGAGGACAGCTCTGTACCACACCGACGCATGCTGGCACCCAACACTTCTCTTTTGGAACAGGATGTAAGTGACAACGAATCTGAGGATGGATTTGACTACCCCATGATAGGTATCGATAAGAACGCCTTCGAAAGTAGCGACTACGACGTGTATATAGGCTTTATTGCACAAGAGTCATTGAGCACACCTGAGAAAACTCCTGAGCACACTACCTAGCACACCTAAGTAGTGACTGAGCATATCAACTTAAAGGGTCTCTCAGGCATTAAGCAAAATATGTCTGGTGAAGTCGAACAAATCACCAAGAATGAGGATCCCTCCTCTGCAGAGGGTTAAGCCCCTAAAAGGAAAAAGACCCGAAGAAAGTTGCAGCTGGTAGGAAGCTTGCGGAATACAACAAAAGGGCTAAAGAAGCCCTTGAAAGACAAAGGAAAAGAGACTCTGATAAAACAGAGCCTAGCGAAGGGCGGGAAGGTGGATGGTTACCCGAGCAATCTTCTGCCATAGCTGTGCTTGTGATAGGATTAACAGCGATTACCTTATTTTTACGATACGGAAAAGTCCCGCAAGGTACTAACCCACCACCACCTCCTCCTGCTACGACAGAAAAACCAAAACCTTCAAAAATTCCTTTAGCAGTTACGAGGTCAAAAGTAGGAATGCAGTGAAAGCGAGTTAAAAGAAGAAAAGAACACTCATAGAACCATGTCCAGCGAAGAAAACAAACTCGTTAAAACTGTAACCGATTCCGCAGTCCTCGTTGTAATCTCGGCAGGAGTTGGATACTTTGCCAAAAAGATGCTGAAGGAAAACTTTCCTGGTGATCCCAGTTCTAACGTCATGAACTACGCAAAATTCAATGCAGTCCTTGCTGGCTCTATGGCGTTGAAGACATACCTGGAAAATCAGAAGATCTTATCGAAGAATGGCGACCATAGCAATGATGGTAGGAGTTGCGATCCTTAACGCTACCACATTCGTTGGAGGATCCTACCTTGCAAAGTACCTATCTGGCGATGACTCCAAAGACGCATTGTTCGAAAAGGAAAGGCATGACAAGGCTTTGGAGAAATACCAGAAAGATTACGCCGCATATCAGGAGAAGAGACAGAAGTTCGGGCCCACTACAAGGGACGATGAAGGAAATGAAATGATTCACACGACTTCTACTTCTTCTAGACGTGGATCCGCAGATACAACCAATCCTTTCTCTCAGGCACATGTAGGACACTGTTTCATAGAAGGTGCAAACGAAAGCAAGTTATTGATACATAGAGAAAGCAGAAGAGATGAAGCCTGGGATAGAATCAAGAGTAAATTTCCCAGCGTCGATCCCGCCAATTCTTCATTCACAGCTTCGTTGGATGAATACAACAGGGTGACCGTGAGGCTGAACAGACGTGGTGGTAAGCCTTACACCTTGTTCAAAAAAAACGGTGAATTAAACGATAAATTACCGCAAAAGATTACAAGCATTCTTGGCCCTACTGCCGAAGAAGTCATCAAAGTCAACGAAAATGAGATATCAAGGCGTATTGAAAAAGTCGAAGAGCTGGAGTCCACACGTAGACAAGCCTTCGAAAACCAAAGTGAAAACATCGATCGTAACATTGACGAATAAATGAGCGAGATAGACAGACTGGAAAGGGAGAACGAAGAAATTGAGCAACGCATGTACCTCAGAGACAAGATCAAGGCAATCTTCAAGAAGTATGGCTTCACAGCATTTGATGTATTAACACCTGTAGGTGTTGTAATCGGTGTCATCGTATCCAATCTGAAATGCGGATTAACTACTTTAAGAAAAGGTGTCGGTAATGGATTGAAGTCCATCGGCAAAAAGCTAGGAGAAATACTACCTGGAATGGTCGGTGCAATCGCCAGCTTCATCTTCAAAACAGCGGGTGGGGTCATTGGATTTCTAGGTAAGAATGCGTGGTTGCCGATCGTTGCTGTTGTAGTCTACGCTATTGAACAGCTTAAAAAAAAGCGAAGCCAATGAAAAAAGACAGAATGTCCAAAGTCATCACATTGACCATCAGCGAGCCTGAAACAAGAGTTCATCTCAACTCATCTCTAGATGGTGCAAGAGAGGTAAAGGTCCTTGACTTTCTTCGTGTACAGAGCAAATTCGTCAGGCTAGTGGAACCCCAGAAAGTGTATAACCTTAACGGTAATGAAGAGATTGAAGGTGTTCTTAGTCTTGGTCATGGGTACTATAACATCGAGGATCTACAACGTTCGTTTAGGAGAGTGAACAAAGGTGTTGACGTGATGAACGTTGATGGAGATTGGTTCATCTCATCAAGAATCAAAGTCAAACTCACTGAAGAGCTTTACACCGAACTTGGAGTACCAGAAGTTCTTACAGCTGGTAAACCTTACCCTTTGATCTGGAAAAACATTCCAAGCTTCTTGGTATATTGCGACATTGTAGATTCCCATTACTCCTATGACTACGCCTTCAGTGCTTCCTATACCCCATCTCATTTGCTGAGTGTGGTGCCTTCACAGACGTATCCATCATTACGTGTAAAGCACATTCACTATTCATCCCTTGACCATTTCAACTTGTACATTACCAACATTGATTGGAATAGGCCGACATTCGGCATGAACTCATTTGTAATCACCTTAAGACTTTCATGATCATATTCAAAACATGGAAAGTTACATGGAAACATACCAGCAGTTACCGAATGCCAATGAAACTACCCAAAGAGGGGATAACTTCAGACTGCAGCAATTTTCAGAGTGGCTATCCCATCTTGAAAAAGAGCTTCAAGCTCGCGAGAATATCTACAAAAGATATAAGCGTTCAAGGAGTATCTTCTTGAATATCTCCACTGGTAGAGGAACTATGTCGGTAGCTCTCAGTGCAGGTGGACTGGGTACAGGACTCACTGGAGTCGGACTTCCTGTAGCGGTAAGCTTAGTTGTTATAGGAGGTGTTTGCGCTCTGGACAACGTCATAACAGGGAGCATAGCAATGGTTATCTCCAAAAATGTAACTAAGCCTGAAAAGACCAAGCAAATATCAACACGATGAAGGACATTGTTTCACAGGCGCTCTCAGACAACAAGATAAGCCATGAAGAATTTCTTCTGGTGAAATCTGAGGTCGAAGAATATCATCAGATGAAGAAATCGATCAGGAAGAAGTTTCGATGTGAAAAAACAGATCAACAGCATCCTTCCACGGCAGACTTAAAAAGAATGGAAAGGCAGATTCGTGCGGCGATATTGAAATCACTAACCCAGTCAGAAGGACAGCTGGTGAGGGAGGAGCCCTCATAAGTTGTAACTGCTTCACGATACTCGTGGGTACCTACTCACAGTCTATCATTGAAGAGTCAGCGCCGGATAACAACCCTCCATCATACAACCCTGATTTTTCTTGACCTCGGCTGTAGACCTCATCTTCATTTTTTGTCACGGGAAATGAAATACCACTCACAGACTTTCTCCACCATTGCTTGATTTAAAAGAAAGATCCTATTATTATTCAAACTTAATAGAATGAGTGACTTCTGGAAGAGATTTCAAGATTGGTATCCCAATAACGACTTGTCTAGGTTCAAGCAAAACGACTGGTTCGGCAGCAAAAATCAAAACGTCTTTTACCGGTCCAAGGACGGTACAGAAGACACTGAAGTTTTCGATGGAGACAACTTCCGGTCTAGTATCTACTTTTCCAGAGAGATGAAAAAGGCTTTGGGGCTTCCTGTGGATTTTCCCCTTGAGTTGACCTTGAATGCCAAACCAAAATTGCCAGTTCCAGCTATCGACTTTAGTGACAAGCCACGCAGTTTTGATTTTTGCAATCATGAGATCTTCGTCACGCCTAAAGATTCCTTCAAGATGAAGTTTCGTGATGTATTCACTGAAACGAAGATAACTCATTACAACGCCAAAGAATCAAGGAGATGGTTAGCTTCACCTAACATGAATTATTGGCCGCAACAGCTGAATTTTTCTGTCTGGTGTGTAACGACTGGTTGCGGGGTTAGCTCTCGGCTGCTATTTCAGGACAAGATGAAAGACGGTATACATGACATTACCGACAGTGAATTGGACCTACCGAAGCAAGTCAGATCCTTCCTCTGGTTTCATGTGTACTTCACAATCAGAAGAATCCTACATGAGTTAGGTGGAATACAGAATTCGGTTGCTTTACCCAACGACACAGCCTTTGACCAAAAGGAGAACACATTATGACATCCCATCGTACAATCGGCTGTGCAATGAGTTCGGCATTTGTCCAAGTACAGATTTTCGTTTTCATGAGGGGATGAATCATGGTTTGGGTAACGTCTACATCTATATTTCCAGTCGAGGCTCTGACAAGACAGACGCTCATTATCCTGGATCATTCAAATTCAGCGATGAAGGAGGATCAGCCAGTGATGGTAATCTTTTTCAGTACATCGAGTTTTCCTTTTCTGAAAAACAGTACAAATATTTTGTTGTTCCCGTCTCCTACGGTTTTACGAAAGTAGGACAAACGAGAATCAATCAATCTATCGAAACTTTCATGTTATGCATTTTAGGTTCTCAGGTCAATGTTCGAAGCAGCATACTCGGGAACGCCGGCAGCGCCCAAGAGGTTAGACGTGAGTTTTTATTTCTGATGGAAGATGCAATCAAACAGCCAGACATAAGAAAGTCCGAACAGAGGTTTCAACTCGCTGTACAGGAAGCGAAAGTCAAGCTGGAATTGGCCATATCACCCGGGACATGGTTGATGCCTTCAAGAATGGTCATTAATACGGAATCTACGATTGGATACAATAGCAAACTTAAGCGTGTCAGCCCTTCCATGAAACTTGGTGTCAATTCCGATGTCAATTTCATCAGCAGGCCTGTCGGGATAAAGCACATTCTCGGTGCAAGCAAAATCATTCTACCGCACGCTTCGACTGAACACGCGTTTAGCCATGTTGAAAGTCATGTGGTTAAACATGCCTTAAAGGAATCGGGCTCAGCCGCAGGTCACCCTGATACTTCAAAACATGAAATGAATTTGATTGTGCTGATGATAGCTGCAAGCGCGACAGCCTGGCTCCTATTTCGTTAGGCCTTCACCGGGTAACCCCAAGCTAGTTCTCACGCTTTTTTGTAACGTAGTTTGCGTTACAAAACTCTTGAATCACTCACTTTCTACTTTCGCTGATATTCTTTACAATACGACTTCTGCTTGTTGTGTTCACATATTTGAGAGCCTCCGCAGTCTTTAAAATTACGCCTTCTGTCTTCCATGAATACATATTCCTTTCCCACCACAGTCTCTGCAATGATATCTCAACCGACTGTGCTCACAAATACTACCGCCTTTGCACTCTCTACAGCGTAATTTACGACGGTCGTGAGGGCATATTTGAGATCCTTTACAATCCTTACAGTATTTTTTGTTACGACCGTAAGGGCATATTTGAGAGCCTCCACAGTCTTTACAGTAACATTTTATTTTGCCGTGAGGGCATTTCTTAGGGTATCTTTCGATTCCTCGCTCTTTAGCAATAGCTTTCAAATCTTTCACTGTTTGGTGTTCCATCATTTACTCAAAATGTGATTCTGTCATATTGTTCTTGATTCTTTAACCCAGTTTTTGGAGCGGATGTTTTGCAGTGACCTTCGGTCCCAAATTACACCAGTAAGTCCCGAGGGTTCGTTTTTGTTACCCGGAGTGGGTAACAAAACCCGGAGTGTTTTTAGTCAATACATCATTCACAACAAACATTTGGCAGGTAATATTTCCTGACCCTCCAACCTTTCTCATACAACTCTACTTGCTAAATTTTTGAGTGATGGAACAAAGGAATTTTGGGGTGGGGGTGGATGGGTAGGTCTGAGAATTGGTACGTTAATCTCAGGTAACGATTCATCGAAAGTTATCCCAGAAACGCTCGCACATGCGCAGATGATTTTTGCGCCAGAAACGCTCGCGCATGCGCATATGATTTTTGTCCCAAAAACGCTTGCGCATGCGCGGATTGATTTTTGTCCCAGAATCTCGCGCATGCGCAGGTGATTTTTGCGCCAGAATCGGCCTTTTCCATACTACTAGTTTTGGTAACCTAGTGGTTGAGAGCTTTCGAGTTATGACCAATTTCGCAGCAAAGCTTTTAAGATACAACAGAATAACTGTAAAGAATAACCAAAGTTTCTAACCTTAAAATAGCTCAATTTAGATCAAAGCAAAAGTTTTGATTGCGTGATGACTTGTTTATCAAAATGAATGGCTCGTATTTCTCGCTTGTTTAAAACCTATTTGATAGCAAAATAGTGTTTTGGGGTCGTAGGTTTCTTCTGCTAGTTTGACCGATTGTAAAAGAAAAAAAAAGGACTTTGGAGTAACTACAGAATACCCCGCAACCAGTTCTTGATTTAACAGCGCACTTATTTTTAAAGAACGATGAATGGGCACGAACAACTGAATTCCCGACAGTTGCCGCGCAGTACACGATGATACTACTTTTAAGTGAAGTATCCTTGGTTTTTAAAGCGAGAATGCGGCGAACGTCAGTAGCACGTATGTTGTTTAGGAAGTACTAAGGACGCACTTGGTAATTTTAGAGGCGCGATGTTTGTAGATTTCCGTGTGTGGAACAAATGCGACGTAAACGGAGAGCTGAACTGAATGGCATACGGTTATTTTTTGAGTGATGAGGATGACAGGACCAGAAAATTAGATGGTGATGTTTGTGTGTCGGTTTAGTGTAAAGATCAGTTTCAATTTTGCCATTGCTTAAGGATACCTTAACATCAAAGTTGGTCATCTAATTTTATAAAAGGGTGGATGTTGTTGATATACTCGACAAATGTTTTCAGGTTATCTAATCCTTCGGTCCAGATCATGAAAATATCGTCGATATATCTAAACCAAATGCAAGGTTTTTGTGAACGGTTGCCTGCATTTTTTTTGATAAACTATTGAGGCAGCGCGGGTTCAGGTGCACTTGGTAAAACCAGAAGGTTCCTTGTTCGTTACCCGTTAAATTAAGAAAAGCGATCGACTGCGCGAGTTTCCCGTACTGGAAGAGGCAATGACTCTCATCCGATTAACAATACAGAAACCAGAGATAAGTGCTGGTTCCATGGGTTACTTGGCAAAACTATCAGTATTTTCAACAGTGAAACATAAGAAGGACTAAGTAGGGAGGGAAGGAGAAAAATCCATAGAGAACCACAATTTCTTCATCAGCTATTTATACGTTCGGCTTCCTATTTAACACTGGAAAAGCAAGAAAATTTCAAGTCACGAAAAGGAAACCGAAATATTGTTATGGTCACGTGACAGCAAAAGTTGATCTCTGATTGGCCTTTGGTATCAAATCATTTAAAGTTTCTTAAATGTTTAAAGTGTACATGACAGATCCTTTTTTTCTTTCTTATTTGTTTATTCATGTACACATAAAAGGGATATTGATTTTAAAATGATGAAACAAAATTATTTCCATGATCTATAGGGCCCGAAAGATGTTAAATTTTACTTTAAAAATTGTACCAGGGACTAGGGCGAGATTTGGGTCGTGATGTCAGTTGGGTTATCACTAGATTCCATGGACCTACGGTAGGTGGGCCCGAGGCCTCTCATCGGTCATAAATTACTGTACAAAATAGACTGGCACGATATAATTTGTAAGCAGCTTCAGTGATGCATGAATTTTAGTTTCATTCAATTCCTCTTCAAATTCAATTAATTAACGGCCCATTAACTAGTGGTGAGGTTAACACTTTTTGCTTTGCGAAAAGACGCAAGTTTTGGATGTTTGTCGTTGAATATTTTCAAACGCAATAGGTACAGAAGAAAAAAAGTCGGATAAACAAACATTTAGGTCCGTGGAATGTAAGACATTCTACATAGAAATGGCTTGTTTCCACGCACCTAGCTCGCAAAGCTTTCAAAATATGAATTCATCCAAATTGCCTTAAAAATCACGCAGTCCGTATTTTGTTACTTTCTTGATATTTTCTCGAATTGCATTTCATGGATAGTGCTTTTTATCCCGAGAAAGCAAACCAATCAAAATACACCATCTAAGGAAGTTCCCGTGTGATATGTCTTAATTAACAATTGGACGAATGGACTATGAGTCAATTGTCCATAAGGCCGTAGGCCGAATGGGCTATTCAGACTCGTAGTCCATGAGGCCGAGGGGTCTAATTGTTTTAGTATAAGCCTACTAATGGGTCAAAAAGGATGTACAAATTAAATCATCTATGAAATCCTCTGATATTATATAAAAACGGGGCTCATTACTATTTTGATCCTCCATCTTTTCTCTACTAGTAGGCTATCACAAATTAGACCTCTAGTAGAGTAGCCAATCAGAATGCAGGATGCGTGTTAGACCGTTAATAGGTTTATACTATAAATAGGCGCTATTATTAATCTAGCAGGTGAATAACTTTTGCGCGCGTTGATGGGTTCGTCATACACCGAATATCATGCGCTATTCACCTCGGTCACTCATCCGTAAAGAATGGCTTCCCGTTTTGTTTCAGTTTCGGAAGAAGAAATTCTCATAATGAACGAGGAGGGAATCTCTTTAAACACAAAAAAAGGCAATAAAATTTGGTGTTTCATTGAGTAAGTTTTTATTCCTTTTTTTAAGTTTAGTTCTCCCGTGTAAGACAGATTGCTGAAGACTGTGAAATTTGTTTTTGCCTAGATTTTAATATTTTCTTTGAAATAACTGTCTTGAAAACCCATATTCACCAGCTAATTTATTAGTAAAACAATTATCCCCTTCAGTGGCGGTGCCTAGCGCGCGATAGATATTTTCCTCGCCGTTTCGCGGAAACCGGCCAAAACACGAGCCAAAGGCGATTGTTTTCCCTGCTTCTTGAGTGCTTCAGCCGCTTCCTTAGTGCTTTACAGCAGAACAGGCCATAGTAGGTGTAGCGAATGGTAATCCAAGACTGACCGTGAAGCTGAGACTGCCTTTTTAAAATCCGAGCCCGAGTCTTTAGAAAGCAATGAATAACCCGAGACCGAGATTTTACAATACGAAAAATACCGGAGAATCAAAAAAATTACGAGAATTCGAGAATGTCATAAAAGATGACGAGATTTCGAGAACTAACCGTATTTTGCCGAGACTTTCATTTTTTTTAAGTAAGTCTGCAACCTAGCTCTTCTAATTTTTTTGGGTTAGTAAAGGGCCTGGGTGCAGATTCGAAAGAACTCCTAACTTTCCTTTATTAATTTAGGAAAGTTAAAGTTGATAAAACGCAAAGAATCTTGGTTAATATGCGCGAAAGTCAGATTTTAGGCGCGCAGTTCCCACATGTTTTCCATAATACTTGCATGTATTGATTATCAGTGGTGAGGTATTCTCAACTTTGTAAGTGTTCAATTCATATTTGTTGCTGTTTTTGCATATTTATTAATGAAGCTCTATTCGTTCCTTTAAATCCTATAGATGAGAAACCTTTTGAAATGAATTGCCGGTCTTTCAGTTTCAAGTCGTCAGAATTTTCATCTTTCAAAAAAAGCAATTAATAAATTATCAGCCATGAAATGCGTAGTTGTTTTTTATATATCACTCATGATAACCTGATGAAGATCGGTGTGGCCAATCGAAATATAGTTGCTTAAAATTATCGTCCGGTTTGTCAACTTTTCCCATACTTCATTTATTACGTAGTTGTTTTCCCATTTGGAAAAATTAGTAACTAGAAGCGTGATCCAGTCCGGCTAGCTATAGGAGTTCATTTAAGAAAGAAATCATGTTCTCCGTGCATTCATAGCCTGGTGAAACGTTTGGGAGAATTCGAGAGCAAATTAGTGAAAACTCGAAACGCAGTCGAGGGTTTTCACCTGCTCGAGAATTCTCACAAACTTTGCCAAGTTTTTCAACAGGCTATGGAAGAATGGAAAACATGTTTTATTTCTTTTATAAAATTATTTTCAGTCTTAACAAAGAGAAAGATGATATATGAAGCGCTTACTGTAAATTCTCAAAACTCGGAGTCAGCCAACTATGAACCACATTGCTTACGTCATTTTCATGCTTCATAGCGCTATGAAAACACACTTGTTGACCAATCAAAACCCACGTACTATCCAAAATATTTTATAAAAAGTTTTAATGAACAATCACGCTTGCGATACAAACATTGGCTAACTTTCTGTGAATGGAGAATAACCAATCAAATAATATCCTCGGTGTAGTTTATTTATCTTCGATTCCTGCCATAGAAGCAGATTCAAGCCAATCTATGCACTAATGTTAATTACATTACGCATGCGTGTTCTAATTCGAGAGTAATTATCCAGGGTCGTACCAATGATTTTTCGTCTGCCGAGGCAAACTCTACACACCTTTACAGGGTTCTCCTGCATACAGACAGGATTTCTCTGTTTGACGTTTTGTTTTCACCCCTACACAGAAGATTGCCTCTAAGATCTTTAAGGAGAGTGACCACATGGATGCTTCATGTTTAAAAAGCTGTAATTATTCATTATTGTATAAACACCTTGTTTAGTTTTCCTGGCGGATGCAACTGCACCCACTCCCTTACGATATTGCCCTTCAGCCGGACAATAACATAAAAGCGAGGCTTTCTTCCAAAAAACCCTGAAATGCGATGGCATCGAGCTACGGGTCTTTCGCGGGATGTCGCCCTCTAGTCCGACAGTACCCAGGCCTCTGCGACTTTAAACTGGCTTGCGATTACATGAAAGAAAGGGATCCTTCCTAATGGTGCTGTTACACTGCGCAATTTTTTCAGCAACTTGTCTCGCAACGCCGTTTGCGACAGAAGTTGCTGGTGAATTGCACAGTGTAACAGGGGTCGTCTCGCAACTTTTTTTGTTGCACGGAGCGTTGCACAAAGTAGAACTCTAGTCTACTTTTCGCAACGCATTGCAGCAACTTTCAACGTCATTGCACAATGTTTCACCATTCCAGCAACTTTTGCTGCAATTTTCGAGTCACGTTCGTTGTCAGAGCATGCGCATTTTCTGATATCGCTCTGAGGAGCTCTGGGTACGAGTTCAAGATGGCGTACGTTCGCCATCTTGATTCTGGCTCCCAGCTTACCTCGGCCGAAAATGTTGCAAGTTGCTGGAGAAAATTGCACAGTGTGACAGGGCTATGATTTTTTCGGCAACTTTCATTGCGACGGTGTTGCGAGACAAGTTGCCGAGAAAATTGCGCAGTGTAACAGCACCTTTATTGAGCTCTTGAAATGGACAAAATAACACGGACCACCATACTGGTATACATTTTTTTATGGTTAGCGTATAAAAATATTCAATTTTTGTTATCCTCAATTGTTTAAGAGAACTACGGTTATTTTTTAGTTGTTCCGTTTGAGTTATGACTTCCCTTACTACCGTACCATATACGATCGTCAACTGCCTATTTTTATTTGATATTCCTGCAGACAACGTCTCCTTGTCCTCTACTGACAGCCCATGCCCTAACGGCACTGATGAAAATGTGCGGCGGAGGTCAAAATCAGCCACGCAGTTTGGATCCATCAGGTAGGAAACATAATCATATAACAGGATTTCTTTTTTTTTGTAATCACGAAATTTAAGTGACGTAAAAATTAAGTGTTACGAAAAACCCATGACGCAAAAATTAACTGACTGATTATTTCATTTATGAGACAGAAATGAATTTATTGATCCGCAGCGTTAACTCATTGTTGCAGATAACGAATAGCCTCAATTTTTTTTGTCTTGTAGATGTCGCTTTGCCAGATATTACAATAAACTTTATCACAAAACTGTTAAAAGCATTTGAAGTATATAAAATGTCTTGTAGATAACCGCAGAAAATACCGTTGGTATTTTTCTTTGTGTTTAAGTTTTTATAGCTGAAGTTTGCAAAAAAACCCGCCTAACTGAAGTGAGTAAAAATGTTTTCCCTCAATTTAGCAAAATGGGGTGCTTGACAATGACGTCAGAAAGATACCGAATCGTCGCAAACATTAATATTTTCGCTTATACTTTTGCTAAGATGTCTTACATGACCGTCTTTAATTCACATTGCGAAACTAATATATCATGAAAATTGCATTGTGAGCCACTGACGGAAGCCTCTTGCGGACTCTAGCATGGCTACTCTGATCGCTTAACTAGGTTTTAGGAGCTGACATTGAAGCACACTTCTTGGAGCTGACAGATACATATATCTTTTTGAGTACGTACATGCCAGGGCTTGTCAGGGCAAGAAATCAAATGCTTTTCATTTATCTCTGGTTGTGGAACAAACTGTAGTTTCTATTTGCAGAATGCGTTCTTGGAGTAGGAACTCCAAGAAAATGACAAGTAGGCCGAGCGGTTCATCGTCACCAGTGCCCCGCGGCCTTTCCCCGTCTGGAGGAGGCTCAAAGAAACTGCAGCAGATCTTTGGAGCAAGTGAAAGTGACATTGAAATTTTGATGAGACCCGCGGAAATCATATCCTCTGCTAGTTCTCAAAAGGTAAGTGTGCTTAGAATAGGCACCTGTGAAAGAACTTGTCACCGGCGACCTGTGTTTCGCGACCACCTGTGAATGCCTCGGTGAGGTTTGGAAAACATCCATGCTTTGGTTTTAGTGAAAATAAAATATTGATGGTAGAAATATCGTCTGCAAATTCACGAAAGATGTGCGTTCAAACCATCTCCGAGTGTATATTGGTAAACCGTAGGCATTAGTTTGTTAGTGTATATTCGGGTGAACCACGGGCATTTGTTAGTATATATTGGTAAACCATGGGCATATGAAGGGCGGGCATGGTTGGCACAGTTGGTAAGATCTCTGCCTTTCGACCACAAGGTTCCCGGTTCGATCCCCGGCTTTGCCGAGATTCGAATATTTGTGCGTCCTTCTTTCCCGCCTAAGCCAACTCAGCTTTCCATCATTCCGGGGTAGTTTAAATGAGTACCAGCGTCTGCTGGGAGCTAACCTGCGATGGATTAGTGTCCTGTCCAGGGGGAGTCAGAGACTCTCATCCGCTTAACACTGCAGAAACCGGAGATAAGGGCTCCATGGGCCACTAGACTCGTAAAAGATTTAGTACGGGCATATGAGGGTGTATATTGATGAACTATAGGCATTTGTGAGTGTGTATTGGTGAACTAAGAATAGAAACGAAATAGTCAGAATGCGAAGTAATATTTTTCCACTGGGTCTCACTGTTAAAAAGGTTGTAGCTGATTTTGACCTTCAGAAAAAAAAAATCAAATTAATTCAGTGATATATTTTGTATCTGCAAAATAGTTAAGTGGTAACCTAAACGGACCACCGTAGTCGTAGCGGGGTGCAAAGGTGAAAATTGACGGACCACCTGTGAAAGGCAGTCTTTGTCTTGCTGTGTATTTATGATTGGAGAATGGTGTTATTTTGGCACTGGTGGGCGTTTAGATGAGCCTATTACAGACCACCTGTGAGAGGCATTTGCTTGGCCACTCTCTCAATCTTCGGAAATGGCCGTTCATGAGTGGTTATCTCAAAAGATTCTGGAAAATTCGCGTTTTTTCGAGCAAACACAAAACACATCTGTTTAAAATTTGTCTCTTTCTTAACATAGGTTAAAATTATCGCCTTACGACTTTCAATGGTTCATATTTACTAGTCTCATTTTTACGCTATATAAACAAAGCACACCTGGTCTCTTATAATGCTATTACTTATATATACGTAGAAGTTCTAATTTCAGAAAGGTCTCTATAAAAATAGGCATTTTACAAAACAAATAATGTGTTGGTGTTTAAATCTTTCAATCCTCCACCATGGTTCACATTGCGTGGGATAACCTAGCGAATAAGTTGCAATCCGTTTCGCAAGACGTGACTTCCGCTAGATATGTTTTGCCCACTATAAGATGCAGCATGCTGTTTTCGAACAATTATTTCCATCGATCAATTTGCAAGAATTTTTCGTGATAAAAGATGATAACTATGGCATTGTACTCCTTGGACACTTTGTTTAACTTACAATAAATAATCTTATCGTGTAAATGATTGTTTCAGACAAAAACATGAAAGTGGCTTTGTTTTTCTTTCGCCTCTCTACATCTGCGTTTACTTGGCTTCAGGACAGGTTTACGTTTTTAGAAAAAGGTTTTGGCTAGTCACTATTTTTAGATGTAATCTTGTGACAAAGTAAACAAATTTACAATCATTTTTGTTTGGCGTGACTTCGCTATTTGGTCACGTAGAATGTAAATCATAATGTTTTCCATGCTGTTTTCCAACCATAATGTACTTACATTATTTAAAAGAAATTGACATTGTCGAGGACTTTTTGCTCTCGTATTCGTAAGAAAACATTGCTCGGAGCATTTGGCATTCACACCGACGAAGCAGTCCGAAACGTCAGCTTAAAACTTCTTTTCACTACGATGTAGAACTATTTGTAAAACTGTTTCTGTAGAAACACCGACGCAGCATTCCATTGCTGACAGCAGTGTTGTATTTCTATATCACAACGCTCATCAATCGCCTAAAAAATCTAAAGTATCATTTTAATGAACAGTCTAATTATGGTTTTACTTTTTTTTCTAAAACGCCAACACGTGCTCACCTTTCACATTCTTTAAATTTTTAAATCTTGTGAACTGAAGATCATTCATTTTTTAATGGTGTGACTTCCGCTAAGATTTTACGCCTATTCGATTATGTGTTATTTTCCAACAACATTTTAAAAATAATTCAGAAGCTATTAAAGTTTAGTTTTCTCTGGAGTTTTTTGTGTTTACTGTAAAAACTCTTCTCTTTTCCATGATAGTCTCTGAACTTTGCTTACACGAACTGTGTTATTCCACCCAATTACGCCCACTTGCCTGCATGTCACGTCCGCTGCCGTAACTCTAATTGTCTGTTACAAAAATGAGTAGTTGCCTGGGTACTAAAATGGTTGCGTCAGATTGCGCAAGTCCTTTGGGTAAACAGCTTCAGAATTAAAAGTGAAGAGGAAGCTTTTCGATATTACGAGAAACGATTTTTTTCCCCCTCAGTCTCAAATTCCTTTCTTTTTTTCAATCAATGTATTGGATAAATCCGAAGTTTTGGATCTTCCTGATTCATCCAAAGTACTGTTTCTATTAGTGTTGATTCTTAAAGACGATATGTTGATTCACTGAGTTAAGCAATTGTCTACTCAAGCAAGCTGCCCGTCATTCTCGTCCCCAGAGCCCAACGTTTTTCTTAGCCGGCGGAGCCTTCGCACGATAAAACATAGGGCTCTGGGGACATAGGATTATCGGCTCATTTGATTGGCTATTGGAAAACAAAAAATTACTAAGAGGAAGTAAAAATGTTCGTTCGCCAAAATATGAACAGCCCAGTTTTTAATAATGGCAATAGGGAAATTTTTGGAGAAGGCTCTCTCAAAAACATCGCGATCAACTACCATAACATTTGTCGTTGCTGTAACGGTTTTAGTTAGAAATCATCCGGTAGTATTTCGGAAAGAAAAAGCAATGCAGAGGCGGAGTTGTTAAATGTGCTTCGGTTTTGAACATGAAATGAAATAAACTATAAAGTATGACTATGATTTGCCAAAAAAATCTGCCAACTGTG